>JAGFZM010001237.1:92517-103097 GCA_017657215.1 Limnothrissa miodon
AACGCACATTTAATTCAAAATATTACTTAGGAAAAAAGAGAAAAAATATCAACACAGACCAATAAGTAGCACCTTTTTATTTATTGAATTATGTGAAATTGCTAATAAAAATAGGTAGTCCTAATAAAAACGATTATGATGAGGAGGTGAATTGGTTTAGTCTTGACTTATGGTCGTGACTGCAGATGGGAAATCTGTTGATTGTCGATTAGTAAACACAGCGATGGAGAAAAAGGCCAAAGCTATCAGGTAACCAATTTAGGAAAAAAAGAAAAGATGAGAAGAAACGGGCCAAAGATAGCCAAAGGTATCCAACAATGTTCTTTCTGTATGATTAAGGTATTCAGTGGTGTAACGGGTAGGCTATTCACGGTACCGTCACCGCCAGTATGATCAGAATGCAGAAGTTGCCGACATTGAAATATCGTGAAGGTGTCAACGTTTCTTGAATTGTAGGCTAAAAGGTAAATTTGTGGACCTGTGAAATAAGCAGAGGAGGGTTGCTCGACATATTACGTTTGCCAAGGGGGGTTATTTAAATTCCCCTGGCTCATAGAAGTTTCTACGAGATGACTTTCATCCTCCGGTGGACCAGTTCAGCGGCCCCTTCTTGCTAAAACACAATAAAATCACAATAGGCAATACAAACCATCACAGAGATTCTAACATTAGGCCTACTTAGTGAAACTTACCTATCCCTTATTTTAGTGCGTTTTGGACAGTTTTTTTTTAGAGGGGGGGCGCCAGGAGGAACTTTCGCCTAGGGCACAATTCAGTATAGAACCGCCACTGTATGGAATTATGGAATAGATAAACGCCTCTGACGACACCCTGTTTCTAACACTGAGGAGATTTGCATACAATTACAATTAATATACCCAATCATTCACCAATTGAGGAATTACCGCCGGTATGACTACACTATTCAAAAAGTTACGCTAATAATTTGTGACACCTACGAACACCTACGACACCTACCTAAGAATGTCACACTACAAACAGTGTTTCTTTTACATAGGCTACCTACGTGAATTGCTCGCATTAGGCTATACAAATATTACATGCTAAGTTATACCTAACAACCTTTAGGCTGCATCAGTATGTCACACTCTAGGTGAGCTTGAAACGAACGAGCTCGTGTGTTTTAAGCCCATCGATATCCCAAGGGTGAAAACACTATATAAATCACTCAGAATGATCGTGATTCTTAAAATCTTAAAATGTATAGGCTTTCGGCCCACGTTAAACTGTAAAAAAAACTGCAGCCCCATCTCAAAATATCGTTTTGCCTGCCAACTTAGCATTAGGTCGCTCACGTGGTTACAGAGACGCGCAACTAAAAATTTCAGTGCTCTCAGTTTGATCGTGTAAAAGTAAACTTCGGCACGACATATAGGCTACAAACAAACACACGCCGATCCTTTAGTGTGAAACAACAACTCAGTTTAGTCCAGTAGTCCACAATTAAAGTTGCATTGGCCATTAGGATTTCTATGTAGTTAGTCACATTAAAGCACATAAAATTTGTCCTTACCTGGTCAACTAACGTTACTGCTTATGTCTCAAGTCGTATCTCTTGTACCCAGACCACATAAATGTAATTTACTTGGAAAGTTTTCCCCTTAACTCAAGAAACAAGTAATATCGTCACAGGAAGGATGTTCCATCTTTGTAGTGTTTAGAACAGCCTGCTCGCTCAAAGTCCTCTTTTGATGTTGTTGAACAGCCAAGTGACGAGAAGGACGGTCTTATTGATAGGCGGGGTCAAGGATTCGTTTCACACCAATGCAGATGGTAGCCTTTTCCTTTTCGGTCTAGGTATGAATTCGTCTGAAACTGTAATGGATGTTCAACGACAGTTTGCTCTAACGTTGAAGAAAACCAGGGACTACAGACACAACATACACAGCATTTTCACTCCTGTTCTTTATCAGTGTGAGAATATCCATATCCGTCCGACCACGAGTCCCAACACAAACTGAGAACTGAGATTTTGAACATTCCAGTGCTGGAGGTCAAATGCGTGTGAAACTGTTTGTGACCTTGTGTAATCCCACCGGCTCCTTCTGATCAATATGATTGACTTTCATTGTTATTCCAGTAATCTAAAAACCTAATTTGTTTATTAGACATGTAATAATGTGAGTAGCTAATAGCATGTCTCGGGTTGAACTAGAAAACAGCCTAACGTTACGTTTGTTTCAGAATACATTTCCTTGTTTTTGGGCTCATACTTCACCCACGGCGACGGGGGAGACAGAACTATACAGCTAGGCTACTAAGTAGCCTATAGCAAATAATATAATATAATATTTTTTTAGCCTATTTTGTGAGCTGTTCGTTTTCAATCCATGTCTGCTTTTCAGGCTACCACCTGGTTGCCAGACTCAAACCACTTTCAGAAATTCAAGAACTACTGATTTCATTAATTATTCATGATCATCATCATGACTTTGACCATGATCATCATCATTGTCTCCATTAACTTAAAGAACGACATTGTTTACATTGCTTATTTAAGAAAAACAATAATCTCAGTTATCACTGTTGTTCTGCCACACCCAGATGCGTTCATTTTTGATCACTGTTGCATCATGCACCTTGTACATGTCTGTTGGTAGCATTTAATTGTATGTCTCTTGGGTTCTATTTTGTATGCTGCGCAGTCTAAACACAATACTAGCCTCTTGCAGACCCCCATGGGCTCTGCAAGCTGTGAAACACACCCCTGAGGCTCATACTGAAAGAGCTTCTTCCCCAAAGAGCATGTCTAAAATCTTCCAGCATCTCTCTGGTTACCATGGTGATGAACCTGAAGGATGATCTTGAACTTGTCCTTCTAAAGAGCCGGCAATTAAAGAACTTTCAACCATTCAAAGGGAAATGGGCACAATTATGCCGTGTGATATTGGCCATAATTGGGCCTAATCCATTCCTTGGTGGAGACTGTACTCATGTTCAAAAGGTGCACGGTTGGATCTCTGAACCAGTGAGTTTGGGGAGAGGTAAAATTGTTCTCTTATGGCCACATCTATGGCACCTAAACACAAATGCTCTCTGGGTGCTGCCACACTGGCTGCCTGTTGCTCTGGGTTTGTGTGTGTCCATCACTACTGACTGTGTGTGTGTGTGTAGAGAAGGGATCTATTTACAGTGTATGACAAAACATAATGATTAAAAACATAATTAAATTATGATAATTGTGAATACAATAATAACAGCTCACAATCAGTCATGATAGGCATAAAAAAAAAATTACTACTAAAATGGAATCATTTGTCTCAGGTAGGGCTGTGCAATTTTGGCAAAAATCAAAATTGCGATTTTTTTCAACCAATATTGCGATTGCGAAATCTAAGTCTAATTAAAAATAGAAAACGAACTACTCATTAATCAGCATATTTTTATTCAAGAGAATATCTTGGTGCATTGAACCCCAATCCTTGTTTAACATGGGGGGTTAGCTACACTCACATAGTACATAGTGAGTGTAGCTAACAAACAAGTCTAGGCATTAAAAATTGCACACCTCTGCGATTTTGAAATTGCGCTTTTCAAAATTGTGAGTATATTGCAAATGCGATTAATTGTCCAGCCCTAGTCTCAGGCCATTAATTCTCGCAGGATCCCTCCCTGTAATATTGAGTTTTTCAGTTGTGTGACAGAGGATTAACGTGCCTCAGGAGAGCTTGCTCCTGTTTGTCTCTGTCAAAGCCATCCAGAGCATTCACCTCAGTGTCTTTGACACAGAGAGGAGGGGAGTTAACAGAGTGCAGTGCTTTCCGAGTGGATGAACTTCATTTTGGAATGTTGAAAGATCTACAAGTCAGGGATACAGGGACAAGTTCATTTGAACTTTTTCAGTTTCCCAGTGACTAATGCAATATTTTGTTACTGAATTGTTTGGTCATGTTGTAGGGAATGTACCATGGGGTTGTCCCTGCACTGTACAATCTGGAGACAAGATTAATGTTATCCTATATCTTTACTCTTGCAACAGTAAGTGATACACCACAGTGGGTATAGTTTGCAGTCTTCATTTCCGTACAAGTCTCCCTATCAAACAATCTATGATATTATTATTGTTATTATTATTATTATTATTGTTATTATTTGTAATATTATTATTATCAGTCAAAAGTCAGTCAAATCTAGCCTATCATGACCAGTATACTCTATACTGTGATATGTTGAGGAGTTAGCAAAGAAAAGGGATGCTGGATGGCTGGCCAAGCTGATGAGAAGAGCAGGCCTTGAGGTGGGCATGGAGCTGGAGCCACTTAGCCACAAAACAAGACAAAGGCAGACTTAAGCAGTCAGGGCAGCTGAAAAGATCATTAGAACTTGCAGACAGGAGGCGGGCAGAGAACATCATTAAAGACCCCACACATCCTGCATACTCTCTCTTCACCCTCCTCCCCTCTTGCAAGCGTTACAGATCCCTGCATGCAAAAACAACAAGACAAGCTGGCCACCTCCATCATCATCTATCAGTCTCATTATTACATGGACCCTGCCCACCCCTACACTGAAACTACACATTACCCGCACTATTATTTCTTCTTATTTATCCTGTCCCGGCCCATGGAATGACAGCCCCGCCCCCTAATACCCTTCTTTGTATTTGCGCTCGCTCTGCTCTTTGCACTACACCTGCACCACTGTTTTCCCTTGGCCCTTACTATTTTTTTTAACTCTTGCATAATTGCCTGTATATAATGTTGATAGTAGTCAATATATAATGTTTGTTGTCTTGATGCCATCATGTATCCATAGTACCTCTTGCACTGTATGTATGTATAGTGATGGACGTCCTTGTTGCATGTCTAGAGAGCATAGCACCTACCAGAGTCAAATTCCTTGTATATGCAAGTATACTTGGCCAATAAAACTGATTCTGATTCTTAGAGGGACATTGAGCAGACTGTGTTCTATCATGGGCAACGACTGATACCCCCTGCACAATAGTTGTTTTTTCTAAACTAAGGAGCATGTTCAGTACTAGGTTATTGGCCATGTCTTGCAAAACAGACAAACCTGCTGTTCAAGGCCACACAAGAGGGAAGGAGAGTGGTTTAATTAAATGTATAAATCTGATCTGCACACTGCACTTCTTACAGCAATTCAACAGGTGCTCCTCAGGGCGAAAATCAGCATACCAAGACTGAAGTTGTAGTTGTTAAAGGCTTCTTTATCTCACAGAGTTAATGTGGAGCATGAGTTGGCAAATCACCACAGCATACACTCCAAGCAATGCACCAAGCAATGTGAAAGGCCAAACTGGTGCCAGCAGCTCCCATGCCTCCTGAGTGAAGCTGGAACAAGTTCTGACCTGTCTTCATTTTTGTCTCAGCTTGTGCTTTGATCACCTCCACCTCTACGTCCAGCTCCTCCTCCTAACCAAGTTGAGGTAGCATTCCAGGCCAGCCAATCAGAAATGATTACCTCATACTAAGTTAGTTTACAATTGTGGTTTCCCCTCCTTCTTTTTAAAATAGAAATTAGTCAAATTCCTCCTGTTAGGCCTTTTCCATGTCATCTGGTGTTTTGACCATGGTAACTGTTACATGGTAGCTCCTAGTATATGATTCTGTCACTCCACCATTGCCTGGTTGTACTGTATGTCTTAAATGCAGTGTTCCCAAGGGTCCTTGAAATCCTTGAAAGTTTGTGATTTTGAAAAAATAAGTTCAAGGCTCTGGAAAGTTTTTGAAAATAGGCATTAAAAGACACTGTCCACAGTTTTGCATCCATTTTTGTGTGTCATTATTTTGCCACCACTAGTGTTTCTACCCTAAGTTTCTACCCCAGCCTATGTCCATTAAGATAAAAGATAAGTCAAGATAAAAGTTTGACTAAAGTGAGTGCAAAAACAAGTGGCACTAAATAATGGGTGTTCAATACTGAAGATAAAAGTGAACTATCTATAGGAATGCAGGATAGTCCCCCAGTTTCATATAGCAAAGCACAACCTAAAAGAACAAAATAATATAACTTGTGTTCAGTAACCTGAGCTGTGCAACGTGGGAAGTTTGTTGGGCTCATGACCAAGCATGTATTGTGGATATGAATGTAGGCTATAAATATTATTGTAATGATAACACATGCAGTAGCCTGGGCCCGCCCATACTTCCTGTGACGCTACATTGAATTTTGCGAGGAAAGTCAGTCTGACCATGCTGCCGTTATAGAGCATTTCTGTTGTCAAAAAAGTGAGAAAAGAGCTTTCTTCCCCAGAATCATTTAGGCATCTGATATATGCAGGTTAAGTAGCCAGGAAGCCAGGCTAATTCAGCGGTAGCAGTAGGTTATGCCTCCCTGTCTGGTCCTTGCTTTTGTGTGGTGAACCTTCATCTTATGTGGAGTAACTGGTAGCTTAGTTAACTACATTTTCTGAGTAGCTTGCCCATCACTGCAAGTCTGTGCAGTGTTTCGCATGCAGCCCAGGGATATTGTATCGTGAGCTGTTGCTCAATGAAATCCTTGTTTGATCCAGAAATACAGGGAACTTGGAGACAAATATTTTCTGACTATGCCAAAAAAATATCAGTTATGGCCATGTCTTTTTTTTTTTTTTTTTTTTGGTGGATCCAATACCTTATCCATGCACCCATATGTACATTGTTGCATAGGTTAATTTTAGTGCTTTGTGCTCTTTGATGATGTTTCACAAGGTCTCAGTGTGCACTGGATAGGTCATATTGATTCACTGTGTGTTTACCTTCATTTTGCTGGAGTTTATTTTTGACTACCACATGTTTGATGAGTCATTCGGGAGGATGTTTCCACAGAGGCCTTTTTAACTGACTCAAATGGAGCTGTGCGAGGAGAAGGACACAGCTGTGATCTTGTCGTGAGCTAACTAGTCAGCCAATCCTGGCCAATTCTGGAAATTCACTGGACTGTCCTCTTACCTAATGTGACCACAATCTGCAAATCTACAATTTCACTCAGATTCATTAATCTTTCAATTGCACTGAGATGCTATTTCTTTCCTACTGGTGTGAGTGGGAAGGTAGCATTCATCTTTATTATTATACACTGAGGTGTGCTACAGTGTTGAAGAGGTGTGGCGAGCGTGTCAGTTATGGTGGGTTTTTGAAACCACCTTTTTCCAGCAGTAGAACAGATGCTCCTTGGGTTGAAATCAGCATCCAGACAGAATTTGTTGTTGTCAAAACACTTCTTTATTTCACAAAGTTAATGCAGAGTATGAGCAGGCAGATCACCATATCATACACTCAGTGCATTAAACAATGTGAAGACTAGAAATGCTAGCAGCTACCATGTATCCTGAGAGAAGTTGGACCAAATTCTTAGTCCTTGCTTCTGCCTCTACTTTTATTTGATTTACTCCTCAACGCCATAAGCATTCATAATTAGCTAATCAGAAATGATTACCTGCTAAGTTAACTTACAATGGTGGTTTCTCTTTTTTCTTTAGATATTTTTGGGGGCTTTTTTCCTTCGGATACAACAGTGAAGAGAAAGACAGGAAAAAAACTGGGAGAGAGAGATGGGTTAGGATCGGGAAATAACCTCGGGTCGGCTAAAACTGTAGTGTTTGACTACCTACACACCCATTCTCAGGCACATTTCAGTGAGAGGCTTTCTCTCAGATACACTTCAGTAAGACCTAAGCAGACTATTATCATGCCCAACTAATAGGGCCTACTTTAATCTTTTCCTAGTGCTGTTAGTGTTCAACACTGTTCTCTGTCTTTACACCCCCCACCGTTTTTTGTGTTATCTATACCTGTGTTATTCTATGCCAGAAGGAGTAATTTCCTTGTGTTCCAACCTCTGTAACTCTTTGTCATTATGTCACAGAAACAAACATAAAGAAACACCATCATTGTTCATTCACGTTCATTGAGAGGTTAAATTCACCACAAGCACTCACACTTGCACACACAACCTGCACCTGCAGCATGGCCTTCTTTCTCTCTGTGCGAGGCCTGATCTACCAGCACCACTATCAAACTCAGCATGTATTCCCTACGTGGTTCCTAATCTATGTTAGTACTAAGAATACAAGAGTAATAATATGAAAGCTAAATACTTGGAATACCAGGTTAATATAATGTGTTCATTTAATGAGCAGTGTTCTCTAATTCAACACACAATTCACCACACAGTGCAAAGTAAACAGCATCACACAGGTGTATTGTGTTGTAGCAGGATCTGTTGCCTGGTATCTCATATAGAGTTGTACTACCCCACCCCCATCCCTTCCACACACCAGGTCCAGCTATGAGCACACAGACCCAGAGGGTTACATCAGCTGAATGTCATGGGAGCTGGAAGGTGGCACAAGGGCATTCCTTGGCACCATCTCTGATGTACACACATAGAAACATGCACACACACACACACACACACACAAATGTCAGGAGGCACAGACACACAGAGAGATGCACAGACTGACATACACACAGGCACATAGGCTACAGTAAATGCAGTGACATACACACACACACACACACACACACACACAAACAGGAATAAAAGGGTTTACTCTGGTAAGAGTTCTATCCAAAGTATGTCGACTTCAAGTTTAAATCAAAGTCACAGAGCAAGCATAGATTGTGATTAATGTGTTAACATTGAATTTCATTAAATGAAAGTTCTTTATATTAGTGGGAACGTGCCAGGAAAAATGCTTAGGAACATGGCATCAACATTGCACAAAAAACTGTATAAACTACACAGCAGTTTGAGGTAGGTTCTTGCTTTTTGCATCACCTTCAAATAAATTTGAATTTTGATGCAGTTATTCCTAGCTGCCTAAGATATGCACTATGCAGAAATGTAGTCTACAATAGCACAATCACACAACACCGAAAAATCAATATCAGACGGGGGTGAAGAGTTGTCTTCGACTAAAATACCTTAATATAGCCAATATGCTACATGTGGTTAGCACATTTGATGTATTTGTGTGCCTGTTTCTAGGCAAGAGAAAAATAAAATGTAACTATTAGTATAACAGTAACTGTAAACATTATCAGTTCTCTATATAACATCTGAGCAGCTGACCTGATGTCTTGTTAGCTTTGTAGAGACCACAGATGCCTCTTACTGGCTATTTGACAGTCTAGAATGGGATCTATGACAGAACTAAAAATCAAACCATTCCCTACAGTCATGTCACACACACACACACAATTACTCCCTATAGACATGTCCTCAGAGAGGAAACACCTTCCATTCCCACCTGACCCCTCACCCCCTGTGTACATGTCAGGAGAAAAAAATTCTCTGTCTCTTCCTCCTTCTCTCTTTCCATCTCTCTCTCTCTCTCTCTCTCTCTCTTTCTAAGCAGCCAATTACAGTTGGGCAGCTCACAGATTCAAGAGCAGGAACCAAACAGAAGACAGCACGCACAGCATTCTACTTTCCTCATTTTTTTCTAACCCTAACTCTATAGCAGCTTTGCAAAACAAATCAGGCGTCACATATTCATTTACACAGGAGACAGATATGGCAAATGCAACAGGCATAATATTGCAACAGCAACATAATGCAATGGGATTTTATGTCATGTAGCCCAAGTTTAGTTGTGCATTAATTACCAGCAATAAATAAATAAATACATAACACATTACAATAGAATGTTATTCTTTTTATTATACTAGTCAAGTCAGTTTTATTTGTCAATTTCTTCACATGTACTTGACATACAAAGGAATCGAAATTACGTTTCACACTTGTCCCATGTGTACACGTTGACAACAATGAAGTGCAGATGCACAACAAAAAACAATTTTAAACAATAAGGTAATGTTAAGTAAAAAAAAGTGCAAGGTACTTAGGTATACTTAGGTAACATACAGTATAAGACAAGACATAACATAAAGTAAGTGTTCCAGCGGTGTTGTTTTGTTGTCTTAGTGCAACACAAGATTGTAGCAGCAGTAGTATTAAATATAAATACTAAGTGAATGAATACTAATCTGACTCTGGTCTTATGGCAGATTTTTTTTTTTCCATATTGGTCATGGGGCCAGGGGAAGTTGTTTGTTAAACGTCTGTTTTATTCTCTAATACACAAATATGCCTATAGGAGAATGTGTAGAATAAGGTAAAACAATTACACAAGACTCAGAGGAATGAGGAGTTGTCAACCATCTTTGTTATGGCACCAAAGGTGGCATCTCATGTATATTGCATTGTTGGGGGAAAACGGCTCAGAATCAAGAGCTCCAGTGCTCAATCTTATCTTAGAATTTAAGAACCTTTTTGATCATTTAAGGGGTTAACTGGGTTGGATTAATGCATATGGTGATTGTCAAGTAAGATTAATCTATATTTTATTCTTTTCAGAGAATAAGTTTGCTTTCAAGTTTGCCATTTGGTGGATGGAATACTTTTCCCCTATCCCTGTTTAATGAAATAATCGCATTTGCGTAATATGTGGGGTATGGTGTCTTATGCTTTTCTATTGTACTCATTGGTGTCTGTCATTACTAATGAGTTGTTCTTGTTTTTAATCTGATGTTCTTTCCTGAAGGCCATGCTTTGCTGATTCTGTCATTTAATTCCTACCTCTCTATACCGAAGCTTAGGTTCTGTGTTAG
>JAGFZM010001237.1:118622-142287 GCA_017657215.1 Limnothrissa miodon
TGGAAAGATGTAAAGGGTCTAAACTCAAGGCCCCTAGCTTGGTGTTTTGAAATACAGTATTAAGTGGAAATGTGGAATTTACATATTATCCATTGTATACTAGCGTATGTCACCTCTGTAAATGTACCTGGCTGGCGATCTCTTTAAATGCACTTAAATAAAAAACAGACTACTTTGGTTAGATGTCAAGTGTCTAAATATGGCCTCTAGCTTGGATTTTTTAAATATTAAGTAAAATACTGTGGGCCAGATGTACGTAGATTTGCGAACGTAACGTTATTAGCGTCATGGCCAACCCGCAGAACTGCACGCTATTACACCGCAGCATACGTCCGATTTACTAAACCTGAAAGGCATCGGGTAATCAGCGCCTATCTCCGCCCCCTGCCGTAAATTGCGAGCGTTTACAAAGCGCAATGGTTTTGGCCTCTTCAATAGCTCCTATGCAATCAATAGCTCCTATGACGTTCGGAAAGTTGGCGATATCAATGGAATCCTGATTGATGTATGTTATTTCGCCATTATTTGTGGAGAAATGTATGTATTGACTCGTGCGCTGTGGCAGAGCGTAGAGTAGGCTACTTGTGTTATAATGAGGCTTAATGCAGACTGCGATATTCCCACTGATGATGCTATGATTGTTTAAAATTATCCTGATGCCAATATCTGTAAAGGTTAAGAACTGCTGGAATGGAATGTGAACGTTGATTCGGAGATTCGAAGTCATCTTTGATTTCATCTAGTCACCCCAATATCGCATAGCTGTAACGCTTTATGATTTCGTGTTCACTCAACTGAAAAAGTGTGATCCATGTGGATCCATGTGTTAAGTTTGACTCCTTAGTCTATGTCTTAGTTTTGCTGTTTTTACTGCTGCCATTTGTCCAGGAGACATATGCGACGAAACCCGCTTCCTCGTTTACAACTGCTTTTAAAAGGCGGAGATTTTCCACCGCAAATTAGAGGCGCGCTATGACTGGCAGATTTTGTACATACTGCGGAATACATAATTAAGCGCAGTTTACGCTTTCCCTCCCATCTTTTTATGGGAAACTCCCAGTTTCCTCTTGATCCTCCCAGAATGCATATGCATGACACGGAAAAGCGCAATTTGCCATTTTCAGTTAATGCGGCAGGCAGTTTGCGCTTTCACCTCAGTGCGACCTGTTTGTACATACCTCGCCATGTTTTCACACGCAATTTGCGAAGCAAATATGCCTGAAGTGGGCGCAAAAGCGTTAGTACATCTGGCCCTGTATGTGTTAAAATTCTAACTACAAATTTTCCATTTAAATAAATGAACTAGGTTTACCTTATTAATAATGACCTGTAAATCTCTTTAAGCTCATGTAAATAATATGCAACCCAGCTGATTAATGTTGTAAGTCCTGACATTTTTGTTGTTTTGTTAGTGTTGTTCTGTAAAAGTAAGCATGAATGGATTTGTATATTGTGTTAATGAATGCAATGACATGTGACTTAAATTCATAGACATCCTCCTGTATGTAATATTAATTAGCTGCATGTTTTTAGTCAATGCTCTTTTATTCATTTCAGTTTCAGTTGCCCCCACATCTGACCCCTGCAAAACTGGAGTGGACAGTTCACCCCCTGCAAAAAGTTGGACCGTTTGAATTGTCTAGATGTTATTGGTGATCTGTTCTTTGGAGCAGATGACATTTTCATCACCAGCACACCAGATTCTAGCATTCTAGCAGACTTTGCAGCTGAGCAATTCCATCTAAACACACCAGACCCACAACTTCCACTAGCTACACCAGCCTCAGCCCCAGAGATGACAACTCCTGAACCCTTGTCTATCCAGGAGCTTGTCCCAAGTTTTTTGGCCACATTAACTCCTGCTCCTCTTCCAGGGCCCAGTAGACCATGGAACCCATGTGGAATCAAATGTTGGCACCAATTCTCTGCCAGATTTTCAGAGGACCACCGAAGGAAGATATGTGTGGATTTCTGGGACCTTATATACAAAGAAGAGAGCCTTTGTAATTCATTGTGTCAGCCAGATTTAAAGGTCAGTGCAACCCCAAGTAGGAGAAGGAGGTCTTTCATTTATAGGCTTCTTCCTTTCTACACTAGGCTACCATCCAACAAATGATAGCATAGTCTTGTCAGTGATGGGCAAAGAACTAACATCAGTTCTAGTCCCACCTGCTGACAAGAGAGGGAGACATGAGCCTGCAAACAAGCTCGACCTGGAACCCTTGTATGCTTATATCGAGGCTTTTCCAACCGTCAGCCACTACAAGAGGAAGCATGCACCCTGCCGCCGGTATCTCCCCAGTGACATCAGCATTAGCAGTGTTTGCTGACTACTTGGAGAAAGGCCACCAGTGCAGCTATGACACCTATCGAAAAGCTGTAAGGTCCAAGAAAATCAGTTTAGCCAAACTCGGAGAGGAGGAGTGCGAAAGCTGTTTGCTGCAGGACCAGCACAAAAAGGAAAAGCACCAGAACGAAGCCCTGGAAAACTGTCTGCAGTGTGACACATGGAAAAAACATTAGGCCGAAGCTGTTGAAATCAGGCTGCACTATAACACGACAATACTTCAGTCAGTGTAGACCTGCAGAATGTTGTAATGCTTATGTCTGGAAAATGATCTTAACTTCTAATACAAAAACCACACTACTCTCAGCGCTGAAAGGAGAGTGTGTGTAAGAAGGGAATGGCTCCCACTCACAACAGTATCTGCTCTCTCTTCAGCGTGCAGCAGTCTTTATCCAGTCACACAGTTACAAACGTTCAAGGTCGCATAGCATGTTTTTCTTATCCTTCAGAACCAAGCTCTTCTCCCTAATTCCTCTAAACTCCTTGTTCAGCACTTTGATCAGCACATACTCCTTGTTTTTGCAAAAAACCCTTATGAATTAAAGCATCCTGTTCTTGACAAGACAATTACATTTACGCAAACAAAATTCCATTCAAATGCAGCATAACATTCAATGATAATAATATACACATTACATTTCTTTAACACTTCCTAGAATCCCTGGTGTGAGATCTGCACTCTTCACCAGGCGCATCTGTGTTTAGCATGAGACATTTGCATCAATGGGAGGAAAAATGACCAAGACGAAAAATATCTGTGTGGTCTGGCACGAAGGAGTTGCAGGGCGGAGTGCAAAGGAGATCACATCTGCATATATGGTGGCAGAAAAAGAGAGGGACTGCAAACATATAATTTACTGGGTTGACAACTGCAGTGCCCAAAACAAAAACTGGTGCCTTCTTTCATCTCGTCAACTCTGATCTTGTATCCACTGAAGATGTCACCCTAAAATTGAATAAAGAATTTCAGTTAGTGACATCTCCTGTGGGCTTTTGCAATCGTGTCGCTTTTCCACTACAGCCCTACTCTACAGGGCTCTACTGAAATACACTTTTCTTCAAATCCAAAGAGTAACCACTTCCACTATTAGGTTTAAAATAATGCACTAGACTTACATTTGCCACTTGTAAAATGAATACAGAAAACAAAAAAAAGTGCCTTTAGTCCTCCAGCCTAGCCCTAGCGCCAACGACATTCCCCTCCCACACCATTGGTGTGTATCAAGCTCCCTTCTGCCAGCCAGTGTTGCCAGATTGGGCTGTTTTAGGTTTAATTTTGCAGGCACACACACACAACCAGCTGTGTGGTATAGTACGGTCTGCTGTATGGGACTGCAGTAACCCAGCCAGCTCAGCACATGCACGTAAACACACAAACTCATACAACCAGGTGTGCATGCACACACACACTCGAACACACACGCACATACACACAACCTGATTCGCATGCACACACGCATAGACACACACACACACAACGGCACACCGACATACACACGTGCACACACACATGCACTGACATACATGCACACACACACGTTGACACACATGCTCATACAGGGCACAGACAAATAGACCTCCATACACGCACACAATAAAAAAGTGCCCTCGCACACATACAGAAACACAGATAAATGGATATGCACGTTTACAAACACGCACAGACACGCACAACCAGGGGCCTATTACACAAAACTAGGATAAGGGACTAAGCCGGGATATCTTGGGTTATCCTGGCTCAATTTAACCATGATAACCAATCATTTATCAGTATAGATATCCACGCATGCACACACTGACACACACACAAACAGGAGACAAATGCAGACAAATAGATGTACAGGTGTACAAGTGTACACACACACACACACATACGATCAGGCACACGCAGACACAAAATGTGACCCAATTCCGTTTTTTTTTTTGCGACACAGATCGGATCTGTTCCTTGACATTGTAAACAGGAAAAATACGCATGCATTTGGATATTTTCAGATCGGATTCAGGCCTCGTTCATATTTGGAAATAAATCCGATATAAATCAGAATTTTTTTCTAGGCATTGCATTAAATACGTCATTATCTGCGACAATTTAGTAGGCTACTTCATCGCGGTTTAATGACATTGTGCGGGAAATGTGTGGAGGCGTGCAAAAAGAAAAAGAAAGAAATATATAAACACACTATCTAATAATTTTAACAAGAGATAGCTAGCTGTGCGATAAGCTACAAAGATTAATTTTTTTCGATCACGTTTTCATTCAAATCCTCTTCCCGTCTGTGTGTGTGCGCGCGCGTGCCCTTCCATCCCCACCAAAACCCACTCTTTGTGGGCTTTGATTGGAGGACAGTGAAACTGACCATGAGCTTGGCCTATGATCATTATTTATTTCGCAAAACTAGCATTAAGCACATTTTGCGGTCGTCCGTCTTGGCCATTGTATGGCGTAGTATAAACATGCGAATCGGATATGGGTCCCAATTAAATAACACGTGTAAACAGAAGGTAAATAAAATCGGATATAGGCAACAAATCAGAATTGAGCATCAAGACCTGCAGTGTAAATGCAGCCAGAGACAAACCAGGGGCGCACACACATGAACACACATACCTCCATACATACATGCACAGACACAAATGGACGTGCATGTTTACATACACATACATACAACCAGGTGCGTGCATTCACACACACACACACACACAACCAGGCGTATGCACAGCAAGACAAATAGACTCGCAAGCATTCATACACACACACACACGCACACACATCTTAAAAATTACATTGTAAACTAAACCCCTAAATAATGTTACAAATCATTCCAGCCATGGAAAACAGAACAGGCAATTTCAAAGTATTGCGTGAACAAAGTGTCAATACTGGGTTGGCGTAAAGGTAAGTGTTTGTTAGCCACGTGGCAGATGGGTTCGATGAAGCAGCTTCCAGCAGTTTCCAGCAGCAACAAGTCTAGTCTTTGTCAGACATCACCTTCACCAAACAGCCAAGGCCGGATTAACAATAGGGGCTTTAGGGGCTGCAGCCCTGGGCCTCACCACCAGGGGGGGCCCCAGGTTACTTATGTCAATGCCACTGTGCATGACGTTAGCAAAATTCAGAGTGAATAAAAATAATATGCGAAAATGCCTGTTCAGAGGAAGTATGAGAGCGGTTCAAAGAAAAGGAAATTACAAGCTCTAAAACACAAGAGTGTGACAGAATTACTTCAAAAGACTTAAAAACTAACAAATATATGGAGTGCTGCGTCAAATATCCAGGCTAATCAGCCTGCTTCCGCTGTTACCTATACCAGCACGAATTAGCACAGTTTGTGCATTTCCCGCGAGCTGCCATAGTCCCAAAAACACAGAGGAATCTTCATTAATACGGGAGAGGCATCTCCAAAGTGTTTTCCCAAATGTTGACATAGCGCTCAGGATTTACTTTACATTCCCTGTTAGTAATGCCAATGGGGAGAGGTCATTTTCCATATTGGCATTATTAACCATAGACTGAGACTCACATCAATGTGTGAAGACAGACTGAACAATTTGACTTTAATGTCAATAGAACATGACATACTGCGCCAAATGGACTTTGAAGAGCTCATTGATGATTTTGCGTTGAGAAAGAGCAGAAAACGGGCCTTTTAACAGCTTATCACTGATGATTGTGATGGTGAGTCACATGTTTTTTCTATGATAGGCCGCCGCTGCCTACATTCAGTAGCCTATGCTCCGTTAATTGTAAAATATTTTTAAAATAGCTGGTTTGCATGCAGGCTAACTCAAATGCTTGAATTTGAAGATGTTGCATTGTATATCAGACTGTCTGCCTTTTTGTGCTTGTGTTTTTGAGTAACCTAATAATGGAAATTCCTGGCTATTTAGTTGGTGCTTTGGGATAAATGAAAATATATGTACATTTACGTTATTGCTTATTATTTAGTAGTCTACATAGGCTACTGTACATATTGTCATTAGCTTTTAACTGGTTCGTGTGTGATCATGAGCGGATGAGTCCACCTGCTGTACGTTTGTCATGTAGGCTACGTCGGGACAATAAAGGGGCCTCGCCTTGGTAATTAGCCCCAGGCCCCAAAATGTCTCAATCAATGCAAACAGCTGAAACAGAGATGGAGCATGTTGAACAAACACAACATTGAATTTGAAAAACATGAAGAATTTATTTTTACACTATGATGTACATAAGGTCAGAGGTAGCGGGGGAGTTAAAAAAGGCTCTCTTGCCTGTGTGTCAAAAAGAATGGATCTTCTGAACTCAATTCCAAATATAAACTGTCCCCGCCCTTCAGCCTCAGCTGCCTGTAAGTGTCTGTTCAGCTCAGCTATATTCATTTCATGTTTGTTCACTCTAAATAACATAGCGCTATGAACTTTGAAAATAAACTTCTGCTCAGACTAAACAAGAGGTTTACAGTCTAATGCTGTAGCATTCTGTAAGGCGGGAAACTTTATTTCATCTTTTAATCAGCCATCATTTTTTTTTATTTATCTAGTTTATGGTTGCTATTGAAAGAAAAAATAACAATTTGTTACAGTAATAAGGAATTGTCACTGTTTTGTATCGATTTGTTTGACTTTTGTTTGCATTTCATTTTTTTATTGTACAATTCAGAATCTGGTCCAAACATAGTTTGCACATTATACCTCCTGACAAGTTGTACACATTATGCAGTTTTTTTTAAATAAAGAAGAACACTGTTAATAAAGAACCATTCCATTCTCTTTAGAATGTGAATATCTAAGTTTGATTGGTTAGTTTCATCTGTGTCATTTTGTAAGTCTGCTTTAGTGACTTTATCTAAAAAATTTGTATGGGGTGGTTTGAACATATGCCCATTACACTGCCTGAAAGGTCCTAATCATTAGGAGGACTAAAAGTTGATTAAAAAAATCCAGTGCTGGATTGGACGAATGACTCATCCATTTATGAACACCAAGTAATTGAAAAGTAACTTTTGAAGTAAATTTTGAACTAAGTAATTTTTGACTTTTAGTTTTTTTTTTTTTTGTACTTTTAGTAGCATTTCAGCAAATGAAAGCTACTTTTACTTTATTACAATTTGACAGTACTTTTCCCATCTTTGCTTGTAGAATGAAATGCTTTTAGGTTGCACTTTCCCCTGTCAATAAAATGCCTCACAATCAACAATAGTCTGGCTTGATTGGAAATGCCTTGTGGTTTTCTCAGTACCTGCAAGGCTGCATTTTCGCTAAATTAAATGGAAGCTTTTCTTGTGGTATACTCAAAATATTCAATTTCTGTAAGTTTTGTTATGCGATCACTGCCTTGCTAGAGAGGAGAGGAGGGTGCTCTGATTCATTGTAGATAATGTGGATTTTTCACACAATAGGTTTGTTAGGGGAATCGATTGTTTTATACTGGTCATCAACATAAAAAGCTTTGTGTGAGAGATGGCCAACTGGTCCTATCAGGGGAGTATAGGTGCCACGGAGATCAGAACTTTGTAGGTGCCTGACAACTCTGATGCTATTTCCACTCAGGGGTGCTACAATGCTGAACTGTGTCACCAGTGTAAGCTCAACCATATTGCCAGATATGAAATACACATGAAAAGATTATTGTGACACTGCCTACCACATAAATAATTGTAATAAAAAATAAATGTTTGATGAGAATGGAAAAGGGTTTTCTTTTTTGTTTAAGGTAAGTGTATATGTTAAAAAATACAGAAACAGTTCTGTATTTAGACAGAATATTATTATGTTCTCAAAAATTAATAACCAAAATAAACCAAAGTCCTCCAGCTTATAAGGTACATAACATCTGCATTTGGGTTGTTTTAAGCTGAGAATATACAACAGTTCTTTGGATTACACTACCATAATTACTTCTGACAGTCAATTTGAATTTCAATAAGCTTCTGACAATTCAGAGACCGCCTTTTATAATTTTATTTGATTATATAATTTGATTTATCATCCGTCTAATTTCCATTTCTGGCTTGACTGTTTCAGTGGTTCTGATTAACTTGAAATTATTGTTAAAAACAACTGAAAATGCATGTAGGATTTTTGATTTGTACAGCGCATTATACAAATGCCATGTCTCATAGCGCTTCATAGCAGAGAGCACCAAGGAGCAACAAGGGCAAGGAAAAACTAGGAACTGTTTAGGAAGAAACGTTGGGCAGGTTATAGAAAAATGTGCACAAATGAGCAATGGCGCTTTTTCAGTATTCCATTTCAGACCTTCTCTACTTGCTTTTTCTGTTTTTTTGACCTGCTTTTGCCAGGTCCTATTCAGGCCGAGCCGATACTGAATGTGATGTAAACAGACTGACACCCGCAGATTGGTTCGAGAGGGTGGTCTAAAGCCTAGGCTACATAGGATTGAAATCGTTTAAATATCCAAATGACCAAATGCCCAGTTTGAGCGAGCAGCTGCGACTACATTTGAGAATAGTTGTTAGGAAACTGAGAAAAGCAATAAATCAACTAATACTCAAACTTGCTAATAAAGTAAAAAAAAAAAAAAAAGCAAAATGAAGACCTTCATATTTATTAGCTTAACATTAGTACCTCTTTTGTCTAATCTGAACCATTTTTTTACTCCCCCAACCTCCCCCAAATTTTGGCGCAGCTGATAAATTATAAATGATAAATTTGGTGGTTTTCAAAGAGATTTGAGAAATCGTTTTTATAGTTGGTGGTAGGTTTGCTCTATTTATTTTTTAATCTTTCAAGTGTGGCTAACATTGCATTGCACAGGTAAACTATGCAGTGAAATAAATGAGCTGTGGCAGCTGGTTTCAAGTCAGAGGACAATGGTGCCCAAATGAGTCTCATTATGCGGAAGTCCCCTTTCAACTAACCCAACACAATAAGGTCAGTGGTCCTCAATGAGAGATGGCATCTGCTCCTGTCTAGAGCCACCACAGGAGGTGGCAAGGGCAGTCATATTGGTCAAAGATGACAAGTACAACGGAGCAAGTAGGGCAGTTTAGATTATGTATGTGCAGCTGTGCGATTATTCAAATGTACTGAAATGCAGAAGAACATGACCTAGAGGCTGCCTGCAAGATGATGAGTCTCTTCTAACAGACTGTTTCTGTCTTGTTTCTTTTGTTACAATAAAACTCTCATAGCATCCAATGGAAGGCAGAATAATGACATTGTCCCCAGACCAAGATGCTGTGAGTCTCTACTACAACAATGGCAAGCCAAAAAATATTTCATGGGGCATGGGTAAAGTGAGAACTTCCACATTAGACACATAAACCTATTTGGTAAAGATTGTATGCTGTCTCCTGATTAATTTGACGCTGATGCGAACACACAGGTTAAAGTGAAGCAGTATGAAGTAAATAACATTTTTGTTTGTATAAATGTAATAAGCACTGTCAGAGGTAGTTGCTGGGCTGTTTCTAGGGTATCTTTGGTGGTTGCTATACTGGTGTGTAGGTTAATCATTTCAGATGCTAGTTTGTGACACTAGATGTGGTTGCTAGGCTGTTGGGGTACGGCACATTCACTATAGAAAGTATTATTTAACTACAGTCAGAGCATGTGATGCATGTGACTGAGCTCAATCTGAGTGGTTTCACAGACTTGGTGAGATAAACTCAAAAATAATCTTATTACTACAAGACTGAAATTCCATTAACTTTTGTATGATGTTGTTGACTTACAGGACAGGTACTGACTGGTCCCAAAGTCTTCCTACAAAACACATAACACCATTAACTGCCAAAAGAATAATGAAGTTTCTTACCTAGCAGTTGGCAATGGTGGTTTGTTGTGTGTCTTGATGGGTCCGTTTGTAGTTGCAGCAGTGTCGTCGAGGCTGATATGTTATAATTGTTTGAATCTGTTAAGTGTGAGTGATAGCAACCACCTGATGCTGTGTTTGTGTTCCTGGAAGCTGGGCGATACTACACTAATTTCACGTCACACGCGCACAGTAAGTGGTTGTGAAATGTATCCTTTACGTATAAATATATCTCTAAATGTAATGTTGTTCTTGAACTAATATGTGCAGCAGTGATCATATCTTTGTGGCAATTCAAAGTATCTCCACTAGGGCTGTGCCAAATGAATCTTTTTTAAATGATTAATCTAGCGATTATTTTTTGATGCATCGATTTGTCTAATGGTTAATTTTTACATTTGTTTCGATTTCAATTTGATTATCGATTATTTCCACATTACCTGACTTACAGTATATAACAATTTCTAAATTATTTTACATAGGCTATCTATGTAATACATGTCTAAAAATGAGGACAAAGGTTCATAAAAATAAATAAATATAATATAAAATAAATATAAACACTACTAGAATATAAAAGTACTCATATATAAGTAGTAATGATGTTCCTGTCATGTTGGACAGATGATGGAGTGACAGTGAATCCATAGGTTTACACATGGGCGTAGGTTTGCATAGGGACCATAGGGACAAGTCACAACCAATATTTAGGAACTACAAAATAGTCCCTACCAATATTTCGCATTTTATTTTATATATCAATAAGAATTTATTAATATTTATTTGCGGACGCAATAGAATAAGTTGCAGACAATAGGTTTTGTTCCTTTGACGTGCTAGCAATCCATTTTCCAGAGCTTCAGCATCGAACTTATCCATGTGATTTGATTGGCTCTAACGCGCCCGCAGGTTCACGTTCCACTCACAAGGACAAAGCCTGCATTAATCGTTAAAAGTTGTCTACAAGAGTTGAGCGCAGGTTCGTTTTGTGCTGATAACGTTATCTGTGATAACCTGTATGCCCTCAGAAAAGTGTTAAACTTTTCCTGGTTATTCAAACTCACTTTGTTCTGCTTTTAAAGATATACAGTAGCCTAGAGAGAATGCCACCAAAAAAGAAAAAAGATATACGGGCCTATTTCAACACAGAGAGAGTAAGTAGTGCATAGAATAGGGTTCGGGCACACACCTTGCATTCTAAGAACTTTGCCGCCATGTTGGCAGCGCACCGAACATAATATCCATTCATTCAGATGCAGAAGACAAGAAGCAGAAATATAATATTAGCGATAATTTTCCTCTTGTGATCGTGGGTTGCGCTGTTACACACCACTATACAGCAACATACGACCAAGACGGCAAAAACTAAGTAACAACAGCACACTAGTAGGCGGGAGTAATTCCATAACAATTCATAGTTAAAGTGTAAATTGCAGGTTGAAAAGTTACAGAGTTTATGCTATATGGTTATTAAACATAAATATTAGAACTACCACACCTAGTTGTGTATGGTCATTTTTGAATATAACAAGAAAAAACTGTACTTTTAACCACTACCACTCACTTCCACAAGGTGGAGCGTTACGTCACGAGAGGAACTCACCGCAAGAACTGCGTTAGTGTTATTTAGTTTTGAGAGGTTCTGTACTTAGTTTTAGCTTCAAAATACGTTTATCTCACGGCACAGCCCGCACAAATAACTGTCAAACATAACGTGAGGGCAATATCAGTACATTTATTTTCTTTCTGATGATGGGCATTGCTAATTAAATCACAAGGAATATAGGCTACCACATAAGGAAACAGTTAGCCTACTTGACATTTAATGCATCTTCACATGATGGCTTGCCTGTAACGTTACAATGTGCATCACTACGGCTCTGAATAAGACTACCGACACCATGTAAGTAATGAATTCAGTCATTGACCCTCATTGCTATTCTACGTTATGGCCAGATTTTGAGAATATTTAGGCTCTCTTATATTAGCACTCCAGCTAGCTACTCACCAGGACAGCTGACCAACACGCCATTCATTCTCCTCACACCAAGTTTCAATAACTCTTTCAGGGCCATGATTCCTGACAATTTCCTCTCTCACGCTTGACAGGCTCAACACTGTAGGGCTACCGTCAGTAAAGAATTCGTTGGGTTTCCACCGCTGTCTCCCAGTCATCTTCGTTCTCCATTGCATTGCGTTAGCGCGAGAGTGGCCTCACTTAGATCTATGTTCTTTATGGGCGCCTATGGAAGAGTATTGCTTAACCCACAAATCTATAATATTAGGATTTCGGTTTTGATATTAGGAGAGGTGAAAGTAAGCATGTCTATAAATGTTCATGAGAAATTTGGTTTTGATTGATCACTGTTTTGGCACATTAAGCTACGTTAAGCTTTGTCTGTAAGCTACAATGGGCGCCTATGCAGAGGAAAAAGCGTAGGCTAGGTATCATCCGTAGTTTTGGGAATTCGGTTTTGATATTTAGAGAGCTGAAAGAAGGCCTAAAAAGAGACGTCCATGAGAAATTTGGTGATGATTGATCGCTGTTTTGGTACATTAAGCTACGTTTTGCGTTTACACGTTAAGCATTTTAGGTTGTGCCGATTCTTATGAGTTCCTTTTGTGACATAACGCGGAAATAACAACGAACTCGCTGCCGTTTTTCAAACCGCAATAAATGTTATTTTAACACATTTCAAGACAAAAACCTTCAAATATATACACATTGAACGCTTTATGTACACATTAATTGATGGTGGTGGTTAACCTGAAATTTAACCTTTAACTAAGGAGTTAGGCTGCCAATATGGCGGTGCCCGCAAGGGTTTTTACGTCATGATCCCAAACCCTATTGGTTTAGCAAGTGTTATCACCCGTCTTCCTACTGTGATAAATCGTTGTGTGGTGTTAGATGATGATAGCAATCAGGTTGATGACTGGGTTGATGACAGGGGGGTCATATTCATGTAGTTAAAGCAAAATGCTAACCATATCCCGTAATGCATTTTGTAGGCTAATTATGTAGCAAGCAGGCAGTTGCGTTTTGCTATATTCTCAGAAAAGTGTTAAACTTATATATTGGTACTGAAAATCATTTTGGCCGATATTCTTCCTTGTTGTTGTTGTTAGCCTACAGCAAATAGAAAAAAGATCCACTGTTTTAGCACCCAGAGAGTAGGTGTGCAGCCCTTCCTTCTGTGAGGTGTTGCAGCTTACATGCTAAACCAACCCTGAGAGATGATGATGTTCAATCAGGTAGGTGACGAATATTATGTTAACCCTCTCTGGTATAAATTTGTAGGCTTAGGCTAATTGGTGTTATTAGTGTAGTCTATAGTCTGCAGTTAATAGTAGCCTAGTCTGTAGACTATTATTAAAAGTTAAAGCTAACTGACTGTCAAGCGGAGTCAAATTCATAATTTAGGCTTTTCACAATTACTGTAGGTAATAGCTAATATTTAGGTAGCCTATGTATTGTATTATTGTCATTATTTGAAAATAGATTTCAGAATACAGATACAACATAATACAGATTCAAATTATTGAATAATTTATCTGTGAGGAAGGGTTTTTTTTTGTTTTTTGAGGGGGGGGGGGGGGGGTGTGGTCCGGCGGAAGGCTGAGACCAAACCGACGCCCTTGGGTTTACATATCTTTCTGTATATTTCATGTTTCCTAATTTAATAGCTATCTCCTTTCTACACTCCACGACTTTCATAACTGTGATTTTGTATATTATTTAATTTTGTACCATTTCTCTACTGTATTCTGCCGTTATATTGTCAATTCCCATGTATTAGCATCACATGGAGTAACATGAGCCTGTGACAGCCTAACGGTGCCTACACACGCTTGCGTCCGTTGAAGTACGGTGGTAGGCGTGCTGAGACAGCAGCACCAATCAATGAAATTCGTTCCTGCTGGGGCACATCAAACAAAAAAATTCTGGCACTTCGAGAGAAAATGTTGAGAGAAGTAGGCCTAGGTGCGCTTATTTATGCATTGCATAAAATTAATAAAGTTTGTGCTCGGCCTCGGCAATATTGGGTGCACCCTAATACTGGCAATTAACCTTTCCTCCATTTTCGTTTCTCCCTCGTTTTCACCACATGTACACTGATTGGTTTGTGTCAGTGTTCGAAATTTGCATTGGCTGGCGAATGCAGCAATCTGTCAAAAGTTGAACTTTTCTCAACTTTTCCCCGCAAGCAACGCATTCAACGCAACGCATCAATCCCACAATTCAGTGCGGCCGCAAATGATCGCAGGCGGACCACACTTTCAGAAAAACTGAACTAGATGAACAGCCCATCGTCCAATCAGTGATGTCTCCTGTTGCTAAGTGGTACCTACCCTTTCCGGTTTCTTAATGTAATTGTGTTAACATAGTTTTTGTGATTCTTAATTTGTTTTAGTGTTTCTCAATTTTGTTTGTTGTTTCAGAATTTGTTTGTGTTTCTCAATTTGTTGTTGTGTTTAGTAATTTGTTAATGTCATTTGCACTTCAGGGCCACCATACCTCACACTAGTGATGCGCGGGTCAAGGATTTTTAACTCCCATACCAACCCGACGCATCATAACGGCCAACCCATTCCGCCAAACCCGCAAAATTATGCGTTGATTTTTAACAAAACCCAACCCAACCCGAGAGAAAATAATTAACAACAACAAGTTTACCTTGTGATTTGCGATAGCCTCGAGGAAAAAAAAAACTTATTACTAGGCATACTTAGGAGAGAGGAAGTTGCTCACCTTGCGTAACAGTCAAGAGTGGCAAAATGTTCCAAAAACATTGTTTTATTTTTCAAATAGGAAAGAGGAACACACCCACACTTGTCACACAGGAGTGTGCACACGCGCAACACCAACACCTGCATGCATCAACTTTTTTATCCATTATCAACTATAAACAATTACCTAACACAGCAAAACAAAACACATACATGAATAAGTTGGCTAGATGGCATTTTCTTCACATGAAAACATTTCGCCAAGTATAATCCGCCATCATAATCATAATACGCCATGGTACAGTGCGCCGGACTTGTAAAGGGAATGAGAGTGTGAACTCTTTTTGGTTTGTTACTTGCTACGCCCCAAACACACCCACAACTAATTCATTCATTCAAGACAGCCCATTTGAACTATGTGCCAACTGCCAAGCGCAATGTTCACTTTTTTGCAGGCAATATAGCGTTTTGCGCTGAGACCGCCCCCAAAGACAATTGCGCTTAAAGGTCTCCTTCCAAAATAAACCGTTTGAGACTTGATATTTTTACATTACCATAGGTCAGCCCAAATTGTACTTCTATGCTCAACTTAAAAATGCTCTCCTACCCCTGTAGTCTGTATTCGCCTGTGATAGAAAACTGCCGGGAAAAACGAGCAAATCGGAAAAGCCGTACAAATGTACATCAATTTGAACATTAGCTATGCAGTTAACCCGCCCTCAAGAAAACGTTAGGCTGCCTGCAGACAGACCCACTAGAGGGAGCGTTACAGTGTTGTTAGCCAATCAGAGGCGATACATTTGCATATCATTAATATTCATAAGAATCCTCTCGAGCTATCCCTGCTCTCGTTTTCAACTAACTAAAATAGCTTGAAACAAGACAACCACAGCATATTTTTTGTCGACCTTGACCTTTAAAGCCTCTATGTGTAGGATCGTATCAGAATTCCCCATCTATCGGCGAAGTGGTATACTGCATACGTTTGAATAAAATGTATTAGCCCTCCCCTTCCCACAATCCTAATTTCTTGCTACGGAGGCCGAATGCTCGCTCGCTCGCTCTTATCTCAGTTTCTGCTACTCAGTCTCTGAGCGGAAACGCGAAAGGCGGAGCTGAATATACGATACTGCTCTCCCCTACAAGAACCTGTACTTTTAAAAATGGCGGCGCAAAATGGATATTCTTCTTTGGTCCCCAGCCATATCTATATATAAATGGAAATTACCAAGTTTACCGGAACACTACAATTTATTCATGGAGGTAATTACCATCGTTTTACATTATATTTTTAAAATAAAAAATATATTTTTAATAAAAGACGAAGATAAATAGAAGATAAATCCTACACATAGAGGCTTTAAGAATTCTGAAAATCCTCGAGAGAATTTGAAAATGGAGCCTGTAACGTGTTACTGTTACAAGTTACCTTGTCTAAAATGTAGTGTAACTATTTCAATTACTTTAACAAAGTAATGTAACTAATAACATGTGATTACTTTTCGATTACTTTCCCACATTTTGAAAGATTGTGAACTTCCAACATTTCTGGATTTTAGAACCTGGTGGGGTCAACATTACACTATTACTCAACACTGACGGCTGTCTAAATCCTTTTAAACTCTGTAGACTTCAATAACTCAACACCTCTTTAATAACTGAATTTTGCTGTTTTTTGAATGGCTGTGCCCGCTAAATCAAATATTTGACATTCAATATTTGGTGAACTAAGAAGAACAGATTTTTTGAGTTTACACAACACAAAAACTGATATTTGTTGGGTTTTAAAAACCTAGAAATGTTAGTTATTGTGTTGTGTAAACTCAAAAATTCTGTGCATCAAATTGCCTTGAATTTTTGCTGTTCAGTACAGCTGAAATGAGCTGTACTGAACAGGCGCAGGTGTTGTTTTCATAAGTTGTCTAGTTTTTTACAGTGCAGTAGGTATTCAGATATTCAGATGTAACTTAAACTGTAATGTATATTTTGTATATTCCGTATATTTTCTTAAAGGTACAATTTGTAGCAATTATAGCTGTTCATAATCTAATCATAATCTTACCCCTTCACAAATATGTGCTTTTTCATGAATATTTGCGACCACCATCAATTTCAAGTATTCTAAATGGTCGATTTACATAGGCATGAATGGTTGGCGTTGCTCCATAGTTATTCGCCATCTTGAAATACATTAGCCAGTACGGGACATAATAGGCTACATTAATGCTTCGCCATTCACGTTTTTCGCTGTAAAGCCAGTCGCCCGGCAAGTTTTGAAAAAGAAAACAAGGCGGATCACATATAATCAAAATCCGACTTTCAGGAAAACATGTCTTCTTCTTCTCCCAAAAAAGAAAAAGGATATTGAAAAGAGCGACCAGTGACATCGGAAAAAAGAGAACATCAGAGGTGTTAATTCTCCCTAACATTAGATGATGTGAATGACATGAATCATGAATGCATACACGAGGAAGAAACAAGATTGAAAGACACTCTGAGTTTGCTTGCTTCCTTCTGGACAGGTAGATTATGTCTAAATTCAAAATGTTTCATTGCATGATTGTCTAGTAGGTGTATGCTTTCCATCGTGTAACGTTAATTGAAACAATTTGCTCTTTGCCTGTGACTAGGCTATCAGGCTGAAGCTAACGTTTGTTCAGTGAGGCTTCCCAATGTTTGGGATGTTATAATGTTGACTGGGTAGATTTACCTGTAATGAATAACAGTACCAGAAGTGCTATTCATTTTATTTATTCATTTAGCTTCGTCTAAGCCATTTTACATAGCCTAATTTCATAGCCCTCTCTGTTTGTTAGGTTAACCCTTGATTTTCAACAAGGGTTAACCTAACACTTGAATGTGAGTAAGCTGTGAGCTAGCTGTAATAGTTATAACGTTATTATGTTACAGAGTAAGAGAGGGGAAGAGGGATGTTCGTCTGATACAAAGCAGCTGTTTTTTCTTATTGAACCGTGTCTACAAAAGTAGCCTTTTTTTTCGTTTCCGGTCGAGTGGTGAGATACAGACCCACAATATCAATATTACCACATCTCACTCATCTCATTCAAGGAAAAATAATTATTTAATTCCTCATTTATATTGTCTTGCCACTTGTTGCCACAGCTAGACATTTGACATATTGGCGTTTTGAATAGCGAAGGCTACCGTATAGCTGTAATACATACTTTGAACTGCATGGCGCAGGATTAGCGAATGTCCTAGACATTGGAGCTTTAAAGTGCCCATAGAATGTCAAACCACATTTACCTTGTTATTGTTGAATTTAGGTAGTTTACGGTATCCAATGGACCATAGCAAAACTTCAACCGCCGTCTTCCGCCCCGTTCAAATTTAAAGCTGGAAATGGCCGGGCTGAAAAAGGCCAATCTGAAACAAGGTGGCTCTTGACGTCGGCAGCACTAAGATACACCTCCTATATTTGCATGGTCCAACAAAAGATCGTTTGGAAATGTCTCTGGTCCAATCCCCTGTTGCTTCATGAATTCGCCAGGGGAGGCGTGAATTACGAATATTTTTGTTCTAAGCCTTTTAAATGAGCCTGTAAACGATTTTCCTTTGCTTTTAAATTGTATTAATTTGAAGACAAATATGTCAAAAATGCATTACGTGTAACATCAAAAATGTATGATATGCAAACACAAGGTCATCAGTTTGGTGAATTGCAGCTTGGAAGTCTACGGGAAGCATGTTTGCGCCACCATCTTTGTTATTTCCGACACATCGGCATGCATATTTAGTGTTGACTACGTCCTTGTGTCGAAAGAATCGATTACATTGACAAATCGCCACAGCTATAATCTCCACACAGTTAAACAAATAACTATATGTATGTCTAATATATGTATCATGCATACTAATTTAAATTCAAACCTTTGATTTGAAAGAATGTTGCTCCTTCAAGTGCAATGAGATGGACTGACAGAGGACCAGCAGAGCAGGCCTACTCCATTGGTAAACTCATGTCTTTGCAGCCCATGATGAAGACTACGGGTGGACTAGTGCTGTGGATGGGTGTACCCTGCTGCAGGGGATGCTTGCCAATGGGACTGTAACAGAGCTGCTAGGAGGGGAAAGCTTTATACAGTTGCACAGTTCTTCTTTCTCACACACATTGAAGAGTGGGATGATGAAGGCGATGTGATATTCCATGGTAGACCTAGCCAGTAGCTACTGGTAGGTTGAGGTCCACCCCCAGGACACAGGTGAAAAAACGCCTCTACTCTAGTAAAGTTAGTTCAAGTAGATGCATGCAATGCACCTGCTACTTTCCAGCACCTTATGCATAGGTGTCTGGGGGAGCGGGTAAACTAATTTTTTATTCAACGGATTTTGTTTTAGATCATCTTGAAAATGTCTGAATGTCTGTTGAACATCTGGGGCACCATGGCTTGAAGTTACACCCTCAAACATGTAAATTGTTCCAAGTGAAATAGCTTATATTGTGAGATAGCAGAAAGTGGCAGTATACCTAGATAAGACTGTGGTAGTCCAAAAGGGGCAGGTCCCCACAACAGTAAACGGGGTATGATCATTCTTAGGATTCAAAGGGTACTATTGACGCTTTATCCCAGAGTCCTCCAAGGTGGCACGGCCACTAAACAGGATCACTAAACCACTAAGTGCAGGATCAACAAGACGATGGGCATTGTATGGTCGTTAGCTTGCCAGCTTGCCTTCGATGCATTAAAGAGGGCCCTCTCAACCTCCAGTACACGTATAGACCACAAGTCTGAAGCTCTGCAAGTATTTTATTTTAGAAACCGTTTCAACACAACAATGCAGGCTTCTTGTTAAAACGTTCAGGGTATTGCTTGTCACTCCTCAAGAAATACACACACAAACCAGTACAACACTTTTGTAAAATAAATGCAGTACCTTGAATGAAAGTACAAAAGTAAGGTCAAGCTTCAGGATATTTGAAGCAATTGTGTGAGCTGAATTTGCAAGTGGGGGTGGTGGTGGGAGGGGGGGTTGTTTGGCCCACTTCCAGGACAACCCTCCTCCCCAGAGAAGACGTGAAAAAGGCTACCACCCAATTCTCACACAGTCTCTCTCTTTCTCCCCCCTCTCTCTCCCTCTAAGAGGTGAAAAAGAGAAGTCCAATTTGGCTTGCCTAAGTAAAATTACAATCCTGAAACCTCTGGGGAATCAAAATGTGCCAGGTAGCCTAGACTAATGCTAGTAGGCCTATCTGAATTAGTGTAATTGATCAGAATTATTCAGTTTTCTATGTAACATTTTAGTTCATTTGCAGTTTCATGTGAGAACACTGATACTATATGATTTTATATGATTTATTCACAGACACTAAGAGGAAAATGAACGAGCGTACAGACATCAAGCACATTTTTGGTATAAAGTAGCCTAGAGAAGAAATACTACCACTAAGATACAGACAGTTAAATGTGCAGGTATAGTAAATACACTGTACATGTGTATGAAGGAAACAGGTCCCCAGCAGACGACACCGGATGGAAGCTGACCAGGCCACTGGGAGACAGCAGGAACAGGGCAGAGTGCAGGACATACAGCAGGCAGATATGAGTGACAAATTCTGTACCGATTATCAGTTGCCGCATGTTTTGACCTGTGTGTTGGACAACTCATCTGGCACTTTAACCCTGATCAGAGCGACAATGGAAATGGTTGGGAACCATAGTGGTCATAGACGTAAGGAAGCAGTACCCCCTCAATTATGGAAGGGACGATAACGTTCAAAGCTCTACCTCACCATTCATTTAGTATAAATCGTCGCCCAAAGCCCCACTATCCCACCATCTCTTGTTAAAATAGGGGTGGTAGTACACCTAAATAGTCCCTTCAAGCTTGTTTAGTTGCAGTAGTTACAGTGTCACATTATGCTCACATATGCTCTTTATTTTACTCGGGCGTAGAACAGTGATTTAAAATTTTATTGGGTTTACTTTAAAGGTAGTCAGTTTAATTAAATGAATGACAACCTCAAAAGAGATTCTCATTGTTAAGGGAGATAAGGTGGGGTAATTTACACTCTGGCAAAATGAACTATTAATAACCATACTATAATAATAACAGTAATTGTATGTTGAAAGAAATACTAGTAGACTATTCAAAATACTTTACAACTCATTTGAATAACATCAGTTCTATAAACACCAGTTCAACACAATGTAATGGCAAAACATTGCAATGAGTATGCATGTGAATTGTAAAAAAAAAAAAAAAAAGGGCATTCTTAAAACATACCTTCTTTCATCAGTGTACAGGAAGAAGAAATAACAGTAGTATTAGGTTATGTCCTATGTAATTACCAGTTAATTAAAGTGTGCTCATTAAAGCATAGGTCACTCACAAATTAGAGAATCCTTCTTTTTTATTTGAAAGCCACCCCTGAGCCAGAATACCCTAATGCACCATTTACCACTTATTACCCAATCTTCTCATCTCATTATTTATGTGTTGAGAAACCTAAAAGTTAAATTTAAGTCATCCAAAAATACCAATGTGACCCCATGTTTAATTGCTTTATATTATTGGAATTTTCACATTTCTCAATACTCTGTGGGCAGCAGAAGCCTTAATTGAATTCTAGAATAAGGCAAGACCCTGTTTTTCTCTGCTATTGGGAATACATGTGCTCTCGTGTTTCTTATTCCGGAGTGCTGTCCTTGTTGGTGATAAATCTTACTTTCAGTTATGTTGCTCACTGCTAGTTGATATGAAGCAAATGACAAAAAGGCATGGTTGTTTAGTGACACTTGCATGAAATGTTTACTTTTTGTTTATTAATTTTATATGAGCTGTTTTCAACAAAAGCGAAAAACATTTTTAGTAAAGGTGCCACATAACAGTTTATAAATAGCTATATCCAAGTGGCATTAAATCAGTAAATGTTTATTAAGGACAGACATTTAGCCTCAGCTAAATGATGCATAGATTTCTGGAAAAAAATGTAGTTTCCTACAATGAGGAGTGAGTGCCAATACCTAGAGCTAAATACTGTAAGACTGACAAGATTGTTATGGACTTAAGGAAGCACTCCACAGCACTGTTATATGCTCACAATAATTTTTACTCAAATTTTTGTTATCCATAATTTCCCAGAATAGGCACAAAGTGCCATGATAGAAGTTGGGACACACACCACATTAATAGTTTTAACACACCAATTTATTATACCAAAAAGTAAATCCAATTCAAAACATAAAATGACAAACAACAACAACCAAAAGAAAACAGAGAAAACACATGAAGCGGGAAAGTCAGTAAGAATCAGTATGTGGAGTGCGTGGGGAATGGTATAGTGTTGAAAGGTGCTAACCAAGAGAAACAAAAAAAAAAAGAAGAGAAATAAAAATAACAAAGACAGCCGGCAAAACCTAAATCTCCCAAAAGACAGCGGAGAAGCCAGAGAGAGAGACATTGTACAAAAGCGGACAAATTTATAGATAACCAGACAGGTGAGCCTAATGAAAAGGGGAGGAGATGATAATGAGTCCTTGGCTAAAAGGCTGAAATACATGGGCACAAACAGACGATCCCAGCACAAGTCAATGAGGAGCACATCAAAACACAGGGGTCGTCACACCGAACCTTTTTAAATGAATGCACACAAAGCACAACCTTCAGTTCCATGAATGCAGGCCATCCCACTAATATAAGTGTGATCTATTCATGACTCAACCAGATAACAGAATCTCCCATGAATTCTACAGTTGTATAACATTCACAGTTTTCCATGCCACTTTTGTGCATTATTTAAATAATCATTAACATTGGCAGAACAATAACATTTCTCAAATTAATTTGCAAATTACAAATAGAGGATAGTGATAGTGGATATTTTGCAAAAAAATTACACTAAATGTTTCTGTAAGTGCTCTGTCAAAATAGCATAATCTGTCTGTCATTCTTTTTATATAACATTCAACATGACAGAATACCACAGTAATAGAAATAGAAACCTTTTATAAGTATGACATACGGAGTAGCCCATATATGTCATGCCTCAACTTGCCAGGAGGTGCCGCCAGACGTGTCAAACCCCTGGGAATTGGACCAGGGAACCCTGGAAGGCCAGAGCAGGGCAAACGATGCTAAACTAATTGGAAGACCCTGTGGCAATTGATCACGGTTATCCCTTGCAACCCATTTTGCAGGCTCTTCTTAAGTCCTGGTCGGTGATACCCTCTGGAGGCTGGAAGAAGAAAAGATGGAAGACGCTGAAAGTTTAAGTGCCGATAGTAAAAACCAACCAATAATCAATATATACATACATCCATGAAATTAATGGATGATGGCTAAGAGATCAGACAGGTTGTTTACTGCTTAGATCAGGGTTTCCCAAACTTGTCCATGTTGAGGCCCCCCATACATAATTTGGTTTATGGGCTGTACTAAATGTGTTTTGCGTTAAATGGCGTTGAAGTTTAGATGGTTTCAAGCACCCGTTTGAGAGAATCTCAAGGGTACTCCTTTCCATTTCCAAAAGCAAAGTGAAGCAAAGCAAAGTGTGAAGAGTGGTTATAGTGGAGGACCAAATCTACACATAATTTACATTTCATGGGAAATTGGAGGTTACTTAATTATATTGCAAAATCTAAGGATTAACAAAAATAATATTGTTGAGAAAGCAAAATTAAGATTTTATATTCCTGGTGCAGCATCTAAGGTCACAGGAGTTATTTCTGGAATCCCAGTTTCAGTATCAAAGATTATGTGGCTAATCAATGCAAATAAAGGTGTGCTATGTAAAAATGCTGTGGAGGTAATCATAAAGCATCTTACAGAGGTTTTCAAAAAGCACAATATGTCTAGACATCCTGGTATAT
>JAGFZM010001237.1:148505-204892 GCA_017657215.1 Limnothrissa miodon
GTTACTTTTATTGGTGAATACTGCACATTCAATGTGGTAATAAAGTCCTGACATAGATGCAGAGATATTTACATAGTTGTGGCATGCAGTGAAGTTAATTATTCCACTTATATCATATCTGTGATGTGTAGTTTTGCCAACATTTTTTTGATGTTTTGATAGTAAACACATGCAGAAACGAATGCACCAATGTAAGTTCTACCAGGAGGATTCATAGCTGTTGCGTCATAGATTGCTTACCCAATGACATGTTGTCTTGTCCTACACCAAAGACTTTCATACTCATTATTCTTTAATACTCATTCATTATTCTAGTTAAACTTTAACTCATTTAATCTCTAAACTCATGTATTATCTCTGAGTCTCTCTAGGAGAATTACCTCTCTCTGACATACTCATTCAAAATTTACTAGGATAAACTGGTTGGATAAACTGCTTTTATTTGTGCTAAATTGATGGTTGCTATAATCAAAAGTGTTAATTCAATCAGTCAGTCAGTGCCGAGTATCATAACCAGGGATTTCATCCCATCTTTATTTAGAATCACAGTTTCCCCTACTCCTAAATGTAGTGCTAAAAACTTTACAGTCTTACAGAATTACAATGTTGACGTGCTGTGAATGTCGATCAGACAAAATTGTAACACTGTTAGATGACAATGTTTATTTAAATGTCCCAGCAAATTGCACAAATTGAAATGCAGGTGTAATACGAAACTATTAAGTGTAAGTAAAAGTTATACATCAGTTAGGTCTGCGCAAACTGTTGATCAACTTCTAATTGGATGCATCACTAGTAGTGGGTACATACACCGATATACCACGGATGACTCCTCACAGCTATTAATCACTCCACCCAAAGTAATTTTTTTGATACAAAGATAACCACTAAACCCCAGAGTAACGAAGTTCTCTTTTCGTTGCATAGCAACAGGACTACTTTGTTTCTTATCAGTCTGTCCACTTCACAATGACAATAGTCTTTGGTTTTGTGGCTTCAGCCAAACCACAGCAGTGGTAGGCCTAAATCTAAGAACAACCCCACTCCCTCTGGTCTTATACTGCTTAATTATAAATAACACCTCACAACAGAACAATAGTAACACACACACACACACACTTCCCAAAAATCTAAAGTACTGCTGCAGGTTTTCCATCCTTGTCTTGACAATATAATTGACGGGAATAATTATAATTGGTTACATGTCTTGCTAACAGAGACTGTTGCCTCCTTTAAGAGTAAACTGTACAAATAACAGATTTAATGCAGGAGGCTGTTCACTAAATACAAAAGGACTGAAAATTTCCACTGCTTACAAGGACCTAAATTAATTTGTTTTGGCATGGACATACTCCCATGACTCACCAGGGTGACAGTGTCAGTGCAAGAGAAATATTGTGACAATAGAAAATAAAGGGGAAAAATACAGTATAGTGAATGGTGTTTTAAGTTTCCTTGTTGTTTCAGGGAGATCTACTGGATTTACATGCTACAAAGACAAACCCCAAAAAATGTAAGACGTGTGGTTGGTGCTGTTGCTAAATTGAAATTCTAATCCCCAGTAAATGCCACTGATCCATTTACATTAGATCAACCAGACTGGGACCGGGGACACAAGGGGGAAAGAGACTAATTTATTTAAAAGAGTTGCCATGGGGAAAAGCATTCATGATTAATGTGGGGGTTGATTATGCAACCAAATGACAATAATTCACACCCAGTGAAACCTAAACCTGTTGGTTGTTGGGAACAAATTGAGTAAGATAGACCAATTGGTACTGAAAATGTACCATACATGTTTCATATCTGTATTCCATAATGGATACAGTCATAGGACAGACGTGGAAAAGTAGCAAAACAAAAATACAACTACATGTTTTAAACAATAAGCAAATTATCCATTATCATAGAGAAAATAAAATATACTCAGTAATATTAATGAAATACCATAATATATTTTTATTTGAAAATGAGTGTTTACATTTTACATCCAGTTGAGTATATCCAGAGATGGTTGAAGAAGATCAAAAGATGTTTGGTATATGCTGTTGTCACTGAAAGTCCACAAAAATATTGGGGATGAATAGGAAAGCATGATGTATGTTTACTTTCTCTGTTGAGTCTATATCTTGTGCATGACAGAGCTGACAGTTTTAAAGTCAACACAAAGCCCTGCCTATCTGTGTGGGCATTAGCAATACAAGGGCCGAATCCAAATCAAAGGATAAAGCTTTAGCTTGTATAATTCACATTTAACCATGTATTTAATTAAACTATGTTTGCTATTCCGCCTGCAGAATAGGCTAGAATAATTGGCTGATAATGAGCTAGTAGACTGATAAGTAAAACTCAGATTGTTTATTTCTGTGGTAACAGTGGTAATAGTCACTCTATTAGAAACATCTTAGAATGTTTATGTTGCACACTATGTAAATGTATTTTGTTCACTGGCAACAAACAATCCACAGGAGGGCAGCTTGTATTACCTTAACAGATAAAAGCATCACCTTGTGACATGAGGAAGTCATCACCTAATGGCATGGTCATGCATTAATGATTGATGGCATTCTGAAAGACAATAAATAATCCTACCCTGCCAGGGGATAGGTTTAGGTACAGTTCTCCTCTGCGACACCTGCACGTCCTATGGCAGCGCAGCTAAATTTCTAAAGCCCACCCTAACTATGTGTTACACTAATAGATGCATGTTTAATAGTATTTTCCACCCTGCTACACATTAAACCTATTGGCCTATTTATTTTATAACCAAGCAAGCTTCTGATACAGCCTTTTGAAGAGCACACAAGAAACTTAGGCGTAGATTTGAAAGACATGAAGTTCATTATATGTCAACAAATAAGATTTGATTACAGATTGCCAGATGTCATTACCCTTAAAATAAACACTGTCAAGAATAACTTCAAAATAATACTAAGAGAAATGATTAAAGATCCTTTCACACCCAACTTAGTCTCCTAGACTTCCTTCATGCAGTTATTCTGTCTTAGACAATATTATACATATTCATATACATATTCTCAGATATCTTATTGTCACACTTCACATTTATAGTCAAATTTCCATGCCTATTAGATTTTAAATGGTACTAAAATGTTGGGTGTTTTGAAAAATCAAGCATAATTAAAGCCCATTACACCTTATTAAAAAGAATATAATTGAAACAAGGCATATCCTTTAATCCAGCTTTTTAAAGTTTTTTTGTACACACAGAAAACAAACAAATATGGGATGAGGTATGATAGAAGATCCTGGAAAAACAGTTTGAGCAAGCCATTTTGAAAATACACAATTCAAAAGCTTTTTGACCCTTGAATATAAACATAAATCACTCCAGCACGCAGTCGTTTAGGCCTAAAAAATCCTGTAATTTGTCATCTTTGTCATCTCGTCATATAACACTAAAATCATTATAACATCAATCCAAATTTGGAATTCTTAGAAAACTCACATAACTGCAGTTGTAAAGATGTTCCATGTGTACATTTAAATACGAATGTGTTGAATGAAATAGTATGTAATTGCATGTAATAGTATTCTGTTACTTGTCATTAAATAAATTATTTACTTCACATAACATTATTCTGTTGTAACATTTCTTAAAATTAAAATTAAGTCAAGTAGCTGCTGAACTGTATACATATATATATATATATATATATATATATATATATATATATATATCCACCAGAAATAGAACAGATGTGGTCTTACAGCACTAGGAATGCCATGGACACAGATAACTACACGATCATCCTAAATAATAATAATAATCAAGACATGTTAATATAATTAAACAATGAACAGACAGATAAAAAAAATGTATTTATTATTCTTTCAAGGTACATTCTATGTCAAACACTGATTAACTTAACAATATCTTAAAGGATGAAATAAAATCAAGTTGATGATTTCTGAATACCTGAAAATCTCTACAATATTTACTTGAACAAGCAGTTACAAAAAAAAAAAGAATTTAAGCTAATACAATTGAGCGCTTTGATATTGCACATAGCGTGATACATAACTCTATCTTCATCAGAAGCTATGTTAAACACATTGTATTTTGAATACTGCATTAATGCACAACTGTCATTCTGAAGTATTCAAAATAATATACCCCCTTCAGTTAAAGATCAGTTAAAATGTAAATGTCATTTCATAGCCATACTTTTGAAAATATTTTGTTATATTACACAAAATTGCAGTTAAACAAAATCCTGTCTCACACCAATTTTAAAAGCATTTCACTTTAATGCACTCTTTTGGTTGCGTTAGAAAAAATGTACAACTTTCTCTGGATGTAAGAATAAAACGGTAAGACTGAAACTATGACGCATCAACTCATGCAAACATACAGTAAAATTGAAAATATGGTCAGTCCTCATCTTGTCATTGTATCAGTAGACTATCCTCTACAGCAACTCCATTTAAAAACAAAGTTTTATGTTTATAAGTAATTAATGGCTCTCTAGACAAAGCCCAAATAGTGTTAAGCATTATATATGTTCCTTGAATATTTAAATAGTATATATTCTTTAAATAATTCTGCTTAAAAAAATAAATTAAATATGAGGGTAATCACACTATGCATTTACATTTGATGATGATCATAAAACATAATAATTGTATTTTGCTATTCTTGACACAATATAGTTATTTATGGGATTATTTCTTCCATTGTTGACCATTGTAATTTACAAACTGCACAACAAATACAAACAATGTCAACTTACAAAATAAATATACGCTTACATGGCAAGCAGCTTTTTCACTTGGGCTGATGAAATGTCCATTTATATGCCATCCTCAAACAAAGAGAAATGACATTTACAAGAATAATGATCGAAATGTTTCTTTGCAGAAATAGTTCATGGAATCATATATCCAACAGCTTTCTGTGTAATGACTTTTAATAGTATTATGTCTTATTAAGGGCAATCTGTTACCATAATAGAGAGACTATCAATTAGTACAACTCCATCAGAGTAAAAGTGGACAGCCCCATTTGTTATTTAGTTACAGCACCCTATGAATTGTTTGGAAAATTGAAAACTTAGCTGATGTAGATGAATTGCAAAGGTAAACACAATACACTTTCAAATATTCACTGATTTGGTGTAAATTATAAAGAGGAAAAAAATACACGAAACTCAGAAGGCAAGACATGTTGTAAGTGAGAAAGAACTCATTCTGGTAGCAGCAACGACAATAAAATCCAATGTATGTTTCTTCAGATAATACAATTTTTAAAAAAAACTTTAGAACCATTATAACTTTAGATGTTTAAATTTGTCACACAGTCACAGTTTTTAACTTTCACGTCATTCGATCATGCTCCAGTCTTTTTGTTCTTTCAGAAGGCACTTTTTGACAAAAGAAAAGCATGATTAATGACTAAATTTTACTCATGGTTGTCTGTTCTTCTAACACTTGAAGGTAGTCAGGTGTACCTTGAAGTTTTGCTTTTAGTTCATAATATTCACTTTTTCTCTGTTCCACCACTATCTTACTGTGGTTACCCCCTATTAAAGACTTTTTTGCTTTTTTGTCCTGTGTTTTATCTGGGTAACGGATTTCAAATCCACTGACACCGATTGTATTAAATTCCCTCTTATTTTTTAAGTAGTGGTGAAGGGACATGTCCCTTCCTGGAAGAAATTCATCCAACTCATCGATAGTACTCAGCCTCTTCCTAGGGTCCAGGGGAAGATTTTCTTTGTCTTTGTCTGTGCTATTGCACAGTATTATTTTCTGTCTTTGAGAGTCTGTAAACTTAAAACCTGCGTCAGAGTCTCTGATTCCACAGGTGTGACTTTTACTCATATGCTCTATAGTCTGAGGGATGAATGTCTCCCCACCTAGATCATCATTTTTGTTGTATTTATGGTTATGTCGTCGTAACCTTATTGGCATGGAGCTACATTCTTGGTTTCCCAAACCTTCTTGTCTCACAGCTGGCTTTTTGTTGCGCCTCAGCACAAAGATGAGGAGGCAGAAAGCAACAAAAACAGTGAGGATTAAAACTACCAAAATGCTAAGAATCATGATGGACAAGGGTATCGGACCTCCAGGGGGAACCTTACCAACACCAGCTGAGACAACTGATGTAAGCATCGGAATAGAACTGGTCAGTACAATGGGGGACTGTGCTACAAGCTTGGGGCACAGAATTTCATTCTTAAGACTGCGCAGTTCTATATCAAGGAACTGTGAAGGGGATGCACATTTGACCTCTTTTACAACAACATGTTCATTTTGTTTCTCAAGCCACAGCTTCAAAGCCACTAAGTCACACGAACACTCCCAGGGATTCCCTTCCAGATCTATCTGAGTGAGTGCTCTCAACTGATCCAAAACACCACTTACAGGCAAATTCATAAATTTGTTGTACTTCAGATTTAGTCGAGCCAGGGGAACATTAGCAAATATGTAGGCAGGCAAACTTCTAAGGACATTATTATTAAGATATAAGAGTTGAAGGCTTGGCATGGAATCAAATGTTCCAGCTAATACCTCCTTTATGGCATTAAATTCCAAATACAAATACTGAAGGTTAGAAAGACCAATGAACATTTCAGGATGGAGCTGCTCAAGTTGATTTCCATTTAGAAAGAGTCTTCTTAAATTTGTCAAATTTGCAAAAACTCCCTTTCGAACAGTAGCTATCTGATTACTGCCCAAATGTAGTAGATCTAAGCCCTCAAATCCCTGGAAATCAAATGGGCTGAGATCTTTAATATAATTACCACTGACTTGCAACTTCTTGGAATTTGGTGGCTTGGGTGCAATATCTGCTAAACTGTTGATGTTTCTGTCCTGGCAGTTGACAGTAATTCCAAAATCAGATGAATGAGCTTTGCAAAAGCATGGCTGTGGACAGGCAAGAGGTGGTACTCTGGTTTGATAGGAAATAATTGGACCATTTTTACCAAATGGAATACCGGCAACAATTCCATTGCCATAAATCTTTGAAGAACTGGTTGTTTTGGGTACTTTGGTAGCAGTTAATGCAATTGTGGTTGGTACTACATTTGATGTTGCCCGATCATCCTCAGGATGGGAGGGTAGCATTCTCACATCAAAGTCACTACCCGTTCCCATGGGACAAAGTTCTTGCTTATTTGTCTCTTTCAGAAGTCGTCCATATAAGTCACTGGGAGTTTCACATACTGCCTCACCAATAAAAATAGTATAGGGCATGTTCTCCAGCCAGGCCTTTAAAGGCAGTAATTCACAAGTGCAATTCCAGGGGTTGTCATCAAGTTGCAACTCCACAATTCTACCAATGTGCTCTAAAAGTCCAAGGTAAGGGAGTCTTTGTATTCGGTTTCCTCTAATATCCAAATGTGTGAGGGAAGCAAAGCGAAAAATGTTCTCAGGTAACATCTGTATGAGATTATCATTAAGGATAACAACTTTCAATTTGTGTAGCTTGTTGAAGGCTCCCTTTTCAATATATTTTATCAAATTATAGTCCGCCTGAAGGTATTCCAAATTCTCGATTCCACGGAAAGTGTCAGCATGTAGCTCTTTCAATTCATTGTTATTAAGATGCAACTGCTTTAGTGCACTGAGTCCAAAAAAGGCCCCTCCTTCTATGTTTTGTAGTTTGTTGTTTCCCAGCTGCAGAGATACAGCATGTGTAAAATTAAGAAAGGAATTAGGATAAAGAATGTACAGGAGGTTATTTTGAAAATTCAGGTGGTAGAGGCTAGAACCTGCCGGTGGTTGAAGCTCTGTAGGTCTGTAAACAGTTATTTTTTCACAGTTCACGTAAAGGACATTTTCAATGGACATACACGAACAAACACTGCAGGTCTCCGCGGAAAGGCCAGAATCGGAGTCTGAAAATGATCTTGATATAGAAAGTGCCAATAGAACAAACAGCAGCATTTTGCCTTTAAAATCCCCAAAGGAACCATTTAGCAACCTTTAAGAAATGAAAAAGATAAATGATTTTACAGATGTGCATAAGGTCTTTCAAACAAGCATAATAATAATCAAATCTCAGCCATATCAAATCTCAACACAACTGTAAGAGGAGTGAAACTTAGGCTAATAGTTGAAACCACATTACAACCATTCACACATGGACGCGTGCACGGGTGTGCACACACTCATCATTCGCGCGCGCACATACTCATTCGCACGCACTCACGCACACACACACAAACATACATACACTAAATACACACCAACTGATAAAACGTTCTGTAATCGCATTATCGGAATAAGGGATATCATCAAATAGTATAATCTATGTATGTATGCTAAAAAAACTCACCCAAAGTATCTGTGATGAATTCTCTGACACGATTACAGCGAAAATCGGCTGAGAAAAGAGACGCACTGCTCCCATTGAGACATCAGTATCGCAGTGGTTTCAAATATCAGCCCCAGCGTCCCTTCCAGTCAGGCTGTCCTCTTTCAAACGTATATTATTGTGTAGGCCAATAATCCAGACCATTGTACGTCCTTGAGGTATTTCAGTTTTGCATTCAAGGGACAATCAGCCTTGAAATGCGTCGAGAGGGCTATACTGGTTGCAACACAACTCAAACATTTGCCGGTTGGAAAGCAGGATTTGATTAAAAAGATGCCCTAAAAAATGCGTCCACGATTCTACAAAATGTTTATATTGCCTGATATTTAAATTCGGAGAAAACCAAAATTCTTCTTTGCGTTTTAGCCTAGGCTACTCACCATTTCAACACAATTTCTGACAAGCTCTTTCTGTCAGATTCTGCAGTCTGTAGGATTGTCAGTGCGTTGTCACACTAAGGTAGCCTAATAGGGTACTCGGAAAGAAGGAAAGAAAAGTAGCTTACGTGAACAGACATTCAGAAAAGCAAGATAGGCGAGTGAACTGACGCGGAAAATGAATTATTCAGCTTAGTCAAATGCGGAAAAAGAAGGCTGCTCATCCTCATATTTTAATATGAAAACGACCATTTCTTTGAACAGACATTAGCCTAGAATATCTTGTGGAGCAGCCTGAAATTGTATTTTGGTGTTCCTTTCCGTCATTCCTCCTAAAGACTAGGCTTCTGGTATACAGCTGCATTGAGCTTCCCACGATAGGAGGGGGGAGAGAATGCAGAGATGGGGGAGGGGGCATAGAAATGAAGGAAAAAATATGTAGCCTACACAATTAATATTTACCATGCATGTTTTCTCCGTATTGTGGTGATAATGTTGTTACAATACTCGCCTCCTGACGACCGGATAAACAAGTGATTGGAAAGGATACACAAAATATTCCAAGTGTGTTGGCTATTGTGGTGTTCGCGCTGTCACAGTCAACCAGTGGTGATCTGTTTTAATATAAGAGCACCCGAAAAGGCTGAGCGCGTGATGTGCATTTCAAAGTGTTTCTAAGAGCTGCAGCAGACCTAAGTGACATTCAAAGCAAAGTAAGTAGGCTAGCTAGAACTTGCATTCGGTTTAGAAGCCCACCGCTGTTATTTTGTACTGATATGCTTGCGCAGACACAAATCATAAGACAACAGGTGCTCAATTCCCTTCTGTAGCCTGATTGACGTGATGTGATCAGTGTGTTCAAAATACTGAAAAAGGCAATTACACGGTCAGGCCTTCTCATTCTTACATAGCCTACAGGTTAGTAGCCAATACATCAACCGCTTTGAAGTTCTATCAGACTGCATGTTAATTAGCTTGCAGTCACAGGATGAGCGTCACGATGCATTTTTGTGCAGAGCCATCATCTAAACATGGCGCCCTCATCTGGTGGCAATTACTATTGACTATAGCTTCAGGGCTTCGACATTTTTCCTCCGATAGAAAGAACCATTGGCAAAACACAAGCAAAACAATTTATGAAAAAGCTTTCAAAAAGTAGCCTAGGTCTATGGTTATAGGCCATAGGTCAAAGACAACTGTTTAAAGGAAGAGTATGGGGTATTTCCAACTATTGCCTTGTTGTTGCCTACAAACTCAGCGTTTGCTGTGAGTAGGAAGAGGAATGAGAGAATTTGACACAATAGACATGCTGTGTTGTTATTTTGAAGGGGCGTCAAATTATAAAAACAGCCCATTAACAAAGTTTATTCTCCTTGCATCGTCAACGAAAATCCAAATATTGTTATTTCCGAGAGATTAATACAGATTTTATATCAAAAGTGAAATAATCCAGCACAGAATTTTGTTTTCTCAAGTTGGACAATTATGACCTGAAGGACGCAAGTGTCATATGTGGTTAGTGCTGGGTTTAAAAAATCGATTAGTTTTAATTTTGTTTTATTTCTGAATTATCGTAGACCTAGATCAATGAAGCCACCATACAAATAAGAAACCGTCATCACAAACACTGATTTAAGATTGCTGTTACAGTGAGAAGGCTATATGTTAAAATAACCACCTTAAAATGTATCCCAAAAATAACTAATAAAAAAAAATTAAGCTAAATTCATTGTCATTTAAATGATTAATCTAGCAATTATTTTTTTGATGCATCGGTTAATCTAACGATTAATTTTTATATTCGATTTGATTTCAGTTCAGTTTGATTATCGATAATTTCCTCATTACCTGATTAATATAACAATTTCTAAATGTTACTTTACATATCTATGGAACACATATGTCGAAAAATGAAGATAAAAGTTCAAAAGTGAGAATATAAAATATATTTAAACTTTACCAGAATTCATATTTGCCAAAGTATTAATGATGATGTTCTTGCCCTGTTGGACAGACGATGGAGTTTCTGTTAAAATCTGTATGTTTTCATGTCTTTAAAAGGGATTATCCGGAGTAAAATACACTTTAGAGCAATTTACGGATGATTGGGAGTACATACGTTGAGTTGACATCAAAATCATGTCATTCGGATGTGTTTTGGGAAAGTTATATTTTACAGTTTTCAGCCAAAACTCGTTAGCCTGGAAGTGACCAGGGCATATAATTTCCGCCACTACAAAAGGCTGTTTTTATACCTCTTCTACAGTTCCAAACAACATTACACTTACGTGGTAGTGAGTAGAGGGTCCCTCAAGCCAAACCAAAGTATCCCGAGGTCTTCATGTGGTCGGATAGAGAGTCCAGGATGAATTTTAACGAGCCAGTACCTTTCCGGAAATGTTGCTGCTTCAGCTGCCATCTTTAGGGGAAAGTCCGTAGGAGTCGATTTCCGAGTGTGGAGTAGCACTGGAAATTCACAATTTCCAGAGCAAACAGTTTTTTTTAAAACATAGTCCTTCTTTCAAAATTGAAATGAAATTGTATGCAACAGCAAAAGCCGTCTTCCGTCAAAAGGAGGCTACCTCACGCGAGACATCACGTCACGTGACGTGATATCAAATTTCCAACCTGTTTGTCAGCCTGTCTGGAAGCATTAACCAGATCTGGTAACTGCTGCTTCATGGTGAATTACCAATGGCCAATGTTTACAGAGGAGGGAGAGAATTAAACATGTTTTTCTTGTGTGTGTGTTTATGCCAATGTTTATGTCTTAAGGGTCATGTCTTTCTTGTGTGTGTGTATACATATGTACTCATTAATTTCTATGAGTATGTAATCACTTCACTTCATCATTACTTTTCATTTAAAGGTCCGCTATGCAACATTTTTCATTTAATTAATCCGTTTCATACTGTTTAGGATGCTAAAATGAGTCATTACACAGCGAACGAACGGTGTAGAATGCGCCACCGTGGCCAATAGCGGTAGATACAGCACTTGAAATGTTCAGCAGCGCGGACCGCCTCCAATAGAATGCAGTGCAATACAATGCAATACAGCGGCCTTTAGAGGGAGCTTGTGAGAGAGAAAAACAGAATGTTGCTTAGCCCCTATTTAATTGTTGGATAAATCAATTGGAAACATTAAATATTTACCAGCATGTACTTTGTATACTTTATAATTTTTACCAGTGACGTGCGGTCAGGGGAGGCAGGTGAAGCACGATAGCATGATAGGAAATGAGTGGGAGAGAGAGATGGGGTAGGATCGGGAAATTACCTTACTAAAAAAAATTATCTGCTTGCATAGAATAACAAAAACAGATTATCTCTGATGCTTACTGACACCTGACAAAGACCAATTCAGTTGCAACAATCAATAAACTAAATGAACTGGGACCAATATTCAGTGTGTGGGGAATAGTCTTTAATTACAAAGCTTGTGTGATGTGGCACCTGACCACTATAATCTTGGATGTGTGAATATAACCTTCTACTGGTTCTTCTTAATGTTAATATAAATCTTACTTGTCTTTCATTGATGTTATAAAATCTCCAAATTCTCTGTACAGTAAAGACTGTTGAAGTGTCAGTTACAAAGTCACACCAATGCAAACCTGTTACTGCAAGCTGGTCTTGAATCTACCAGTAATGTTTGTGGGTTTCTTTAAGGCTACGTTTACACATACCTGGGTATTTTGATAAACAAATATATTCTTCCCTCCGTTTTCCAAAATTATTCCGTGCATACACCATCGTTTTCTAAAAAGTTTCAGTTTACATTAAGCTGCATAAATATGCTGTCGAGAGCCGTCTTACCTGCGCTAAGCCTATGGGCCGCAGTGTAGGAAGAAGGAGAAAGACATACAAGAAAGACAACCACCTCATTTTCAAAGCTCTCCCACCAGACAGCAGTCTGCGTGTAGCCTGCCTAAAACTCCGTGTTATCTTTTTTTTCGCAGTTTACACGCAAACGTGAATACGGAGTTTTCCAAAATCTCCACTTTTGCCGGAGTTTTTAGAAAGAATCGTTTTCAGAGGTGACATCTCCGTTTGTATGTAAATGAAAGGCGCAAACGAAGGGGAAACTGTGCGTTTTTAAGAGAAAACATATATGTGTAAACAGGGTCTAAGTGTGGTCTGGCCATGTCTGTTTTAAGAATGGAACACAGATACTTTATGCTGAAGTGCATTTAAACTCCACTAAGCCGAATGGGTAGGTCTCTGTTCTGTCGACTACTCTACCATCAGGACTGGCTCCTAGATGTGGTGCCTCTGGGTGTACTACAAATCCACAAGGCAGGACGGTTACAGTACATTGGCTGTTTCCTAGGCCTGTAGCGATGCGTCGATGACATCGACGAATCAACTTCAAAATCACGTCATATCGTCGACTAATCATCACGCAAACGTGAGTCACCCAAAACAAAAAGTTTGTACTTTGCAGAATGGAGACCGACGCTGCAGCATCTTCCCAGGGCGCACCAGAAAGCCCTGCACAAAGCCCACAAAAACCAGCTCGTCATCAAAAGTATGGGCATACTTTACATTTAGTCCAAAACGCAAAGGCATGTTATTTGCAGTCTTTGCCAAATTTGGCTTACCACCAGTTCAACAGCGATGTTGGAAAATCTAAAGTTAGGGCACCTCCTTGTCTCTTATGGTCGGGATAATAATAAGTAACGTTAAAGCGATTATCCAGAGTAAAATACAGTTTAGATCAATTTACAGATGATTGGGAGTACATACATTGAGTTGACATCAAAATCATGTCATTCGGATGTGTTTTGAGATAGTTATATTTTACCGTTTTGAACCAAAACTCGTTAGCCTGGGCATATCAATTCCACCGCTATAAAACGCTATTTTTATACCTCTTCTACAGTTCCAAACAACATTACACTTATATAGTAGTGAGTAGAGGGTCCCTAAAGCCAAACCGAAGTATCCCGAGGTCTTCATGTGGTCGGATAGAGAGTCTAGAATGAATTTTAACGAGCCAGTACCTGTCTGGAAATGTTGTTGCTTTAGCCGCCATCTTTAGGGGAAGGAGGAGTCGATTGCCGAGTGTGGAGTAACACGCTCTGGAAATTCACAATTTTCGCAGTAAAAAATAAATAAAAAAATAAAAAATAGTCCAGTATTTCTTTCGAATTTAAAATGAAGTTGTATGCAGTAGCACAGCCTTGCTTACTAACAGTTTGGAATTTTGAAATGTCACATGACGTGATATCTCGCGTGAAGTAGCTAAAGATGGCAACTAAAGCAGCACCATTTCCGGCAAGGTACTGGCTCATTAAAATTCATTTTTGCCTCTCTATCTGATATGAAGACCTCGGGATACTTCGGTTTGGCTTTAGGGACCCTCTACTCACAACTACGTAAGTGTAAAGTTGTTTGAAACTGTAGGAGAGGTATGAAAAAAGGCGCTTTAAAGGGCTCCAGAGTGCGACCGAAATTTTTAAAAGTGCGACTGAAAGAAATTTGCGGTCTGACGGGTGCACCTGACGTTGCACATGAAATTCATGAAAACCCAAAACATATTCTTTCCGGAAAGAATGGTTAAATCAATTTCCTTGGCTAAAGTACAGTAAAGCAGTGTTTTTTAACCACTGTGCCGCGGAACACTGTCTGGTGTGCCGTGGGAAATTATCTAATTTCACCTAAATGCATACCTACCAACCTGTACGCATTTGCTACGATTTGTCACTTACTACATGAAAAACCTTTGATCAACTTTGGGGTCAAGTCGCGCACTACGCAACTCGTACGCATTGGGCAGCCACATGCTGGAAACGTGCTGGGTAGTGCTAGTTTTAACCTCTTAAGGCACGCCCCTATTTTTCCTTTTAAAAAAAAAAAAAAAAAAAAAACGGCATACCCAAATTGAAAGCTTGACAGTTCCTACATAGTTTCAGACTCAGGGATGTGCCTCATACCATTGGAAAGGAGACACCCTCAAGTTTTTTCTAGAAGAATATGTATGTTTCTGTGAGATATGGACACAGAGTTATAGAGGTTGGAACTAAGTTTTTTTTCCGCTAATTTCAAATGTCTATAAACTAACTAAGATATGAAGGTACCATCCATATGATACCCCCAAATCAAAAAATCTAAGTCCTAACTCCATCTCTCAGTCAAAAGAACAAAAATATGATTTTTGAATATAATTTTTAGTAAAATATGTTTATGCGTTTTGCTTGGGACCTCTATGTAAATTCCCATAGGGACTTTTTGTAAACAAGAGGGCCTACTGACATTCAAAAATGTATAACTTGAAAACCCCTTTACCTCGAAACATAAAATTGGTTTCAAATGAAAGCTAAGACCCTGGGCTTTCATGTTTATTTGATTGATTTGAAGTTACTCCTTCTGGCATTGAATGATAACCATAAAAAAAAACAAAGGGGCGGGGGGCGTCCCACATATGGGACGGTGTGCCTAATACGGTTCAAGAAAATAATTGAAGATGCATTAAAACGAAAGTAACAAACCTTATTTCCATCTTCATAACGTTGCTGGTTTTACAAGGAAGGACGTGCTAAACATTGTTTCAAAGGTAATTGGGCAATGCTCACGGAAGTGCATGCGGTAGCCTAGTAAGAAAAACGTGCAGGATGATGTGTTTTTGTGTGCGTGTCTGTCAGTTAAAATAGGGCCTACACATGATGTTAGCACCTCAGATGTTCCTGACGAATTAGCCGGTCAAGATCAATGGCCATGCCTCCCTCCCTCTAAATGCGTTTTGTACAGTGTGCAATTATGATTTTGATGTTAGCCATCATGGTACAACAGGAATACTTTCATTTCTATACATAGGCCATTATTTTTTTCTAAATTAGAACATCATGTGCGCCAATAAGCTGCAGCAATTATTCATAAATGACTGTGTTTCCAGCATACTACTGCATAATAACCTCTTTCGTAGATATAATAGTAAGGCTATGGGCTATTTTCATGGGTTAAAGTGCGAAAAAATCATCTGACGGAAAGGTTTTTCTTTGACGACGGGGAGGTGGTATGGGTTAGACCAGGGGTCGGCAAATAAGTTTGGACGCGGGTCAATTTTTTGACAATTCAATCGCGGCCCATCATCATCAGGCAAACCATGCTTTCCTACTGAAAAAAAACTTTATTAGCCTATATCATAGGCCTATATGCTACTCTATTTATAGGCCTATCATTAGCTATAGGCAACAAAATAAAAACAGCTCCTGTCATTCGTCATTCAACAGATAGGCTTAGCAACCTGAATAGCTAATGATTTGGCTATGCATTAGTAGAAGTTGTTTATTCCTGCATGACATCCTCATGTTGTTTCTGTTTGGGATGTGTGAAACACTCAAGATTCTTAGCTAGCGAAGCAAAATGTCACTGTCCAAAGCGACGAAAAGAAAAGTTGTTAGCAAATGTAGGACGTACAAAGAAGAGTGGAAGGAAAGGTCTGCGTTCAGCCTACCTGAATTTATGAACATCCAACATCTCATGCTGCAAGGAGGTTGTAGTAGCCATTTGCAAAGAATATATTGGAAGGCACCACGCAACGACGCATGGACAAAAAACATATCCACTTGCTAATTGGTGCTCTTTGTTAAGCGCTACGATACCTGTCTTTTGTAAAATGCGCTATACAAATAAAATTGAGTTTAATTTAATTTAAGCGCTGACGGCTGGATATACAAATGTATACAGAGCTGCAAGATCCTGGTTCAGGCACTTACAGCGAAGCAAAAAGTTACAAATGCGTTCCTCAACGCAGCATGGATTCTCACAACTGGCTGACGCAGAGGTTATTAGGAAGTGATATTTCATTATTTGTGATAGGGATTATACTGCCATAGAATAGCCTATTCACTCGCAGCTACAGAGCCTGCAGCTTTGAACCTATGAGTCTTTGCTATTTAGTTTATTTAAGCAACGTGCGTAGGCATTAAGCACCATTTTACAACATTTTGAGCTTCTACTAGCGAATAAAACACTTTGTGACAATCCACTGACTTATTTCCAATTAATACGCATCCCTCTAGCGCCTATATATTTATTTATTTATTTTTTACTACAAAGGAGAGTGTTTGTGAAATGGAAAACTTCAGTGATTCTTTTCTCAGAAAGGAACAGGCTATGAGGCAAAGCTATTGTCAAGTGTCTGTGCTGTCTCGGGTATAAAATATTACTTTGTGTTTCTTTGATTCCTATTCATGACACTTGAGTCACTTGGTGAGAATTACTTTATACTTTGTATATAGATTACAGAGTTTCTTTTGTTTTCATTTTTCATCTGCTGGTGGTGTGCCTTGTGATTTTTTTCAATGACAAAGTGTGCCTTGGCTCAAAAAAGGTTGAAAAACACTGCAGTAAAGAACATAAGTCAGTGCACTGTATATACTGTCGGGAGTGCAGACTATGGGCGGGGAAAGTGTATTCGTTGAAGGGTCGACGTTTCGTTATATGAAAGGAGGGATAAAAAGGTGACCTTTTGGTGTTAAAGGCGACGTAATGAAAAATGTGGGTGCACCTAAATTTTGTGCTGGTGCACCTAAAAAAAAGTTAGGCGGACCAGTGCAACCAACACAAAAAGTTAGTCTGGAGCCCTGCTTTATAGCGGTGGAAATGATATGCCCGAGTCACTTCCAGGCTAACGAGCTTTGGCTCAAAACAGTAAAATATAACTTTCTCAAAACACCTCCGAATGACATGATTTTGATGTCAACTCAACGTATGTACTCCCAATCATCCGTAAATTGATCTAAAGTGTATTTTACTCTGGATAAAACCTTTAAGTACTAACTTTGTTTTTGGAACACCACCAGCGAAGTACATCCCAACTTTAGTTGTGTGTTCTGATCATTTCAACAAAAATGACTTTACAAACTACGGTGCCTACCAGTGTTGAGAGTACAGCGTTTAAGTATAACAGCGTTACTAACGACGTTATTTTTTGAGTAACGGAGTAATCAAATTAATTACTTTTCCCATACTTGCAATGCTGTTATCGTTACTGGGAATGTAAAGTTAGGGTTAGGGTTAGGGTAAAATTTGGTTGAATGACGCGTGAGATGTCAAGCTTTGTCTCCTTATGAGAGATAATGATGACACCGTTGCAAATGCATACCAACAACCTGTACACATTTAAACATCAAACTACGGTGTTACGATTTGTCACTTCATAATACGCGAAATACCTTTGACTTTGGGTTCAGCTCGCGCACTTGGCAACTCGATTTGGGCAGCAACATGCTGAAAACGTGCTGGACTTCGACCAATCATAGTGCTTGTTTTAAACGCCAAATACGCTACAAAATAATAATTCAGGAGGCGTTAAAACGAAGTAACACTTTTTTTCCCCCATCTTCATAACGTTGCTGTTTTATAAGGTAGGACAGTGCTAAACATCGTTTCAAAGGTAGGCTAATTGGGCAGAGCCTGGAAAAAAAACACACAATGGGAGTAAGATATGCTGTGTGTTTGTGTTTGCCTTGCAGTTAATAATACACATGAAGTTAGCTGAGGATACTAACAGAGGGAAATGAAAGCAGATATATCCAGCACAACACAATACTGCAACATAGCCTATGACTGTGTTTCAAAGTGGAGGCTGCGACTCACTAGAGTGCTTCCTTTCAAGTCGCGTTCTATGGAGCATTCTATGGAGACGAGCTAGAGTGCTACCTAGCGTTTGTTAACGTTCGGGGTTTGGAACGACTTGCTAGTGTGGAGCGCTTCCGGCTTCCGCTTTTAATACTAAAAGTGGTTCATGATATGGTGAATTTAATGATTTTATTACGGTACAAAATACTTCAGAACTTTTAAAATAAAGTAACTTCACATTTGAACGTGTATTGGGTTTGTTCCGCCAATTTTAAATCGCCATGACAATAATAAGAACTAGCAATCTAACGTCTCCCTATTATTATACCTACAACAATGGCAGTAAGAAGGTTCTTAATGTACTTAATGTAATGTGATGCTGTAATTTTGCTGAATTCAATACGGTAGAATATACTTAAGAACTTTTAAAATACGGTAACTTCAGTTACATTTCAACGTGTACTGCATTTGCTCCTCCATTCTTAAATAGCCCGCTGCACAAACATGTGAACGCAGAGGATTATGGGTGTTTTCACTCGACGGAGGATCCATCGATGTATCCTTGAAAATTCTCCCGAATGCTCGAAAACCAAGGGCGCGAAAATGGCGCAAATTTCTGAGTGTTCTCAACTTTGGAACAGTGCTTGGCGGCGTTCTATGACGTGGCGTCCTTCAATGAGCGTCTGTTAAGCATGCTTCCTCCACTTTGGAATGCGGCCTATGTTTCATTGAATTTTGATATATTATTAAGGCTATAGGCCATTATAGGTTAAGCATGTAATGTACCAGAGGACAATATATTTTTCAGTTATGGTTAAGTTCTGTTTAAGGGACATTTTTTGGATAACCATGTCTAAAACGTTTTTTTTTTCAACTGTAGTTGTTTCAACAAAATGTTATTCAATGCGTGACATTGGGACAAGATGTAGCGTTAACTGTATGGTGAAATGTTTACAACCCACTCAGAAAAGCAAGCATGTCCATACACTAATGTGCTAAGTTGCTATCAGAGATCAGCTTGTTTGGTTCCTTCTATTTTCCATGTCTTTACATGACATGGTTTAAATATGGACGTATCACCGAAGACATTTTCTCAGTGATTTGTTTGTTGCCGGTTTGTTGCAGAAGCCAGCACTGAACGAGAACCCACTAGAGGGAGCGTCACAATGCTGTTAGGCAATCAGAAGCAATACGTTTACATATCATTAATATTCATAAGAATCCTCTCGCTATCCGCTATCCCCGCCCTCGTTTTCACCTAACTAAAAAAATAAATTTTTGTCAAAACCAACTCATGACATTATTTTAGACAAGAGACAACCACAAAATTAATGAAAATACGATGGAATGAGACCTTTAAAGATACAATGTGTAGCGTTTTTAGCTGTTCATAATGTAATCATAATCTTACTCCTTCACAAATATGTGCTTTTTCATGAATATTTACAACCACCATCAATTTAGGTATTCTACATGGTCGATTTACATAGGCATGAATGGGCCTCGCTCCATATGCCATCTTGAAATACAAACCGGATTCTAAAAAAGTTGGGACACTATACAAATCGTGAATAAAAACTGAATGCAATGATGTGGAGGTGCCAACTTCTAATATTTTATTCAGAATAGAACATAAATCACAGAACAAAAAAGGGAAAAATATTCAGGGGTTAACCCCTTAAGGCACACCCGCCCATATATGGGTATCATTTGAAAAATGATTATGCCCACTTCAGTGATGGTGCATTGGGTCATTTGGGAGAATTTTGTATTGGAAGTTGGTGCCTATCATGAAATAAACCCCCCACATAGTCATAGTCATACTTTCAGCTTTTTATCTGTTAAGAACAGATAGCTAATTAGCCAGCTAACTTTATTATACAGTAATAACTTAAGAGCTGCCTACTAATTTAGCTTAATGTAACAGCTAACTAAGTTAACACTCTCCTAAACCTAGTGCTTGTAACTTAATCTTATTTAGAATATTAATATATTTCAGAGAAGTCACATCAGTCTGATGACATAGCCTACATCATCAAGCATGGCAGAGCCCAAAAACGTGCCCAAAACCAGATCTGCTGGAAACATTTATAATGCAGATACTGACTTTCCTCCCTCCAAGACCTTCCAACCACCCACACAACTCCCCACATTGCAGAGTGTCATAAGCATGATACGCTACCACCTGGAGATGGGCAATGGGATAGTGACTACAACTATGGAAGCATGGCAGGTGGCAAAACAGGTCTATGCCAAGTACTACCATGACACTGTTTTGTGTTTCATTAAGCACCATCCAGAGGAAGGTAGAAAGGATCTGGAACCAGTTCAGTGAGGGCAGAAAGATGTATGGACAGAAAGGGAAAGAAGACTCACAAGGTGTCAAACAATACAAAGAGTTATTTCATACAAAGTCTGAGCTCTTTGATGTATTTGCCCATGACCCTTTTTGGCGACAATCACTGGAGAAAGAGTGGTGTGTAAGCATGAGTGAGATGGAGCTCAAATACTATGAAGATCAGAAGACAGAGCGAAAGATGTTCTGTTCCAAAGGTGTGGACCCTGTCTGGTACCATAGCATGATGTGAACCCAAAGGTTGATGGAGAGGAGTGAAGAGTACCAGAGGAAGAGAGACCAGCAGTTCTCATACCAAACTCTGGACCATATTACAGATATATTGACTGAAACTGGTGAGATACCCAGCTGCAGCAGTGATGAAGAGAGAGAGGGCACATCCCCAAAGCGACTGAGACAGATGTCTGAGACTGACACACAACTTCAAAAGGAGGGTAAAGAGAGTGAGGTGCGAGCAGAACCAAAAGGAAGGAAAAAAATCTTCACAGATGTTGCTGAACTAAGCATGGATGAAGATCCACTGCCACAGGAGTTTCAACACATTTGATTGTCCGAGAGAAAAGTCCGGGATGACTTCTATACAACTATAGCCAATCTCTCAGGAAAGGGACTTTCTATCAGTGAGGCGAGCTCAGCTACACTGGGCTTCAGCAGTGCCATGAATAAAGTGATGCGGTTGGTGGAGGCAGATATGAAGATGGAGCAAGTGCTACAGAGTTTCATGGTGGATCTGGATGAAGACAGCAAGAATGCCAGTGTGGCTGGACAGGCACTGGACATGTGCCTCAAGTTGGTGGCTCCTGAGAATTCACACAAACCCTGGAACCGCTACAGGGAATTCCTCCTCTTCCTTGAGCAAAGGCAGGTATCCAGTGTGCTGTTTTCCTACAAAGACAGTAGGTTTGGATGTCTCTCCAGGGCAGCAGCAGTCCTAATATACCACTTTGGCCATCTGACAGAGTTCCTGAGCCTGAACCCTCACATAAACAACCGCCTGGCCTGCCTCGTCAGAGAAGTGATGGAGCTTCCCTTCCTCAAGGTGGTCCTTGTGGTGTTTGCCTGCCTCGGTGTGCACTTGGTGGAGCCCTTCTATGCCAGAACCATAGAGAAAGATGCTACCCATACTCAGCTCAGGGGGTTCTGCAAGGGACTGCATACAGGCCCTAATCAGTTACAGGCCAGCTAATCAGTGACAACTACACTACGTTCACAACACCTGAGTATCCTGTAGTGTCTGACAAGCTTTTTGGTAGCGTGAAGAAGACCTACACTGAGAAGGTCCTGAACTCGGTGTCAGACGTGGCTGCCGAACACTTGGATGAAGTGAAGAAGCTGACTGATCTCATGCTGCCCCATCTGAAGACTGTCCTGGCCAGGCAGAGGAGGGACTATGGAATTGATGAGGAGACCTTCTCAATGGACTACCCTGTCAGTGAACAGGCTAGTAACATTGATGGCACCCCTGTGCACAACATTGGGATGGAGAGACAATGTGGCAAGGTGGACTACAGACTGAAGAAGCTAGGCACACTGAACGCAGTCAGTAGTTCAATTTTTTTTTACAGAAGAGCCAGGAGCTTAGGAATGGACAGATTCTATCCTTCAGAGGTTTCAAGGCAGCAGCCCAAGCAAAAAGAGAGGTAAGAACTAAAGTAAAGAACAAAACTGGAGTAAACTCATGAAGGCAAAATTGGAGAGTGGGGCAGATGAAAAACAGGAGATGGCTCAAAGAAAGGAGAGGAAGAGACTAGACATGCTGGACACACTGAAATCTTTTGGTGGCCCCTTCACTGACAGTGGGGAAGTTGCAAAGTTCCTTGTGGATGAAAGTCTGAACAACAACGCAAAGCTGCAGAGGATGAAGCTTGAGGTTCAGTTTTCCAGAGAAAGCACCACACTTCTGCCTAAAGTCGATCCTATCTTCAGAATCCAGGTGACACTGCCCAGTGGGAAGAAGAGGATGAACACAGCACAGGAGTTTGGAGATGCTCTCATGGCGTACCTAGGCAAGGAGGAGTGACCGAACCACACTGGAATATGCAAAATTCCACGAAAGTCTTGAAAGACTAAAATATGAGATTGAAAGATGAAACTGACAAGTTCAAGTTCTTTCCATATCAATGTGACTGAATAAAAGTTATTAAACTGTTTTTTAAATTTCAAATAAAAAAAATGTTCCAAATGAGTTCAGTGTTTCAGTATTGGCATGTTGTAAGAATAGTGCATGCAAAGGGCAGAACAGGTGAAAAAAAACGCTTTTTGTGTTCTTTTTTTATTTTAAAGAGGGATGGGGGATTATTTTCAAAATACAGAGTGACTTTGAGGTGTAACAGTCATTCTATTAGTGTTTATTAAATATCAAATGGGTTTAAAAGTTTTTTTTTTCAACAGTATATAGGCAAACAGTAAGAATAGCTTATGCATTCGGAATGTGCAGAAAATGCCACTTTTTGGGTTATTTTTTTCATTTTCAAGGGGTGGGGGGTTATTTTCAAGATACAGAGTTACTTTTGGTGTCAAAGTTCTTGTATTTACAGTGTTGATCAAGTCCCAAGTGGGCGTGGTGAATTTTTGAACTTGATAATTATCCCCTCCCCCTATTTAGAGAGAACACAATGTGGACTCTCTTGCTAATGTTGTGAATATTTAAGTAGGCCTATTTCCACTTATCACAGGTAGGCCTATTGCTGCTAATGTTGGCATGTTCAGTCTCGGTGGTGAACAATTTCAGAAACGTCGGCTTCTGCTGTTTTATCGGGTGCTGCTGTTAAATAACTCATAGGGACGCCTGCTTTCGCTTCATTTTACACTTTCTTTTCGTAACGTTAAGTCTCACTTTCCATTGCCAAGCCAGCCTCCCGGCCTCGACACCAGAAGCGGTAACTTTTGTTGTTAGGTTCCGTTGGATGAAGGTAATTAGGTGACGTTGATTTCTTGATGGGTGATTTAATGCTTTCAAAAGTTGTTGACACTAATTTGCCTATGGGCTAGGAGAACATACAACCATTCAGTAACTTTTGTTGAGTGATTGGATTGTTTCAGAGATTTTTTTGATAGTCTTCGTATCTTTGCCCAAGTTTTATTGGTTAGGCTATTCGCAAACCCAATAACTTTTAAGATGGTTATACCGTGTATCATGTAGACTAGGCTTCAGCACTGGTGTCAAACATACCGTATTGCAAGGACCCGCCCTTCTCTGCTTCTGATAGATTTGTAACGTTAGTTAAGGCACACCCCTATTTTTCCTTTAAAAAAAAAAAAAAAAAAAAAAAACGGCATACCCAAATTGAAAGCTTGACAGTTCCTACATAGTTTTAGACTCAGGGATGTGCCTCATACCATTGGAAAGGTGACACCCTCAAGTTTTTTCTAGAAGAATATGTATGTTTCTATGACATATGGACACAGAGTTATAGAGGTTGGAACTAAGTTTTTTTTCCCACTCATTTCAAATGTCTGTGAACTACCGTATTTCCTGAAATAATGGCCGGGATCAATTAATAGCCGGGCCTGGTTTAATGGCCGGGGGCGTGGCCAATACGTACATTTAAAGGCCGGGCCTGATATACAGGCCGGGCCAAAAAAATTAAGACATTTGGCAAATGCAAAGAAAAAACACAATATTTGTTTCCAAGGAAAAATAAACTAGCCCATCTAATATTTAAATTTAAAGCAACACACCACCGTTCTTCAATATTGAAATATGTACCTCCTCTAACTTAGACAAGTTAGGCTACCTGTCACGTCTCAGTGGTGCAATGATACGTTGTTAGCATTTAGCATACAGTCAATGGCTTAACCCAGTTTTTAATGTAGCTACATTTTAGTTTTTGTTACCATACATCGTAGACCACATTTAAATAGGAAAGACGTGGACTTGTTTGGTCGCTTCTAACTTCAAGGCTGGACATTATGGATATGACAGTCATTTAAAGTAAGTGAATTGTTACTGAAACTTTATGGATGTGTGGGCAAAATCGCATACCCTTTTCTCTGTGCGTTTACTGTGCAACGGTATGTCATAGCGAGATGAAACACATATCAATGGAAAGAACAGAACCGGGGCTTTCCATCGCTATATGGCACATGTATGTGCATCGTATGTGTTGTTGAGAAAATAATTTATGAATGTACCTTAATTTTGTAAACGGCAAACGTTGCTATCAATGCATTAGCCTACTACCGAGTCAAATAACTCACGAACCTGGAATCGCACAGACGTGGTATTCATATCAAATGAAAGTGCAGAACCAGAGCTTTCAAATGGTACCAAACACTCTACTACTAGATCGAAGCAACCGTACTATAAATGAATACGAAATGTTTGGAAATTAGGACTATTTCTTCCTAACCGACACTACACTTCATGATTTCAGTTGCTTCATAAATTATGAACGGCAGAACTTACCAATCTTTACAGGATAGTCCTAAAATGTCTTAGTTTCAAAAAATGTAATCCAGGTATATTTCTGCATGGTAGGCTACCATTTATAATATTGATATTTCATCCTGCTACATCCAGTGTTGTTTTCTGTTCCAATGCATTCCTCCATCAAAAGGAGAACGCAAAACATGTATCCAGTCTTTCTAAAGCATGCTAATGTGTAGTAACCAGATCAGGCCACTTGAGTGGATGCAGAGGTGGAGATATACAGTATGTTTTGAGTAAGGAGAGAGGAGAAAACCCTTTATCAGTAATGATAATAATAATATAAAATCGTAGCCTACATGTAGTTCACCGTAATTAAAGAGCGTGTAGGCCTATTCTACCTACCAGGTCAATAAGAAATAAAGGCCTGTCTGTAATTAAAGCCTGCCTAAAATTAAGGCCTGGGCGTTGGGTGAACTAAGTAAATAAAGGCCCCGGCCATTATTTCAGGAAATACGGTAACTAAGATATGAAGGTACCATCCATATGATACCCCCCCTAACTCCATCTCTCAGCTTGTTACACCAAAAATTTGAAGTCAAAAGCCCAAAAATATGATTTTTAATATACATTTTTGTAAAATATGTTTATGCGTTATGCTGTTTGCTTGATTTGAAGTTACTCCTTCTGGCATTGAATGACACAAGCAAAACCATAAAAAAAAAAAAAAGCGGGGGTGGGGGGCGTCCCACATATGGGACGGTGTGCCTTAGCTTGGTAGGTGAAATAAATTGGCTCTAAAATATTAAACTGCATGCGCAGGCTCTAAAATATTTTTTCCCTCTCACGGCGCCGGGATACTTTAAGCCCTGAATATTTTGATTCAAAATTTCATGCTGTCAACAAAATCCCCAAAAAGTCACCACTGTGTGGCATCTCCCCTACTTCTTACAACACTCAGACGTCTGGGGACCGAGTAGACCAGTTTCTCATGTTTAGAAATAGGAATGCTCTTCCATTCTTGTCTAATACATGCCTCTAACTGTTTAATCGTCTTGGGCCTTCTTTGTCGCACCTTCCTCTTTATGATGCGCCAAATGTTCTCTATAGGTGAAAGATCTGGAGACTGGCCATTTCAGTGCCTGGACCCTTCTCCTACGCAGCAATGATGTTGTGATTGACGCAGAATGTGGTCTGGCATTATCTTGTTGAGAAATGCAGGGTCTTCCCTGAAAGAGATGTCTGGATGGGAGCATATGTTGTTCTAGAACCTGAATATATTTTTCTGCATTGATGGTGCCTTTGCACGCACTCATGCAACCCCATACCATCAGAGATGCAGGCTTCTGAACTGAGCGTTGATAACAACTTGGGTTGTCCTTGTCCTCTTTGGTCCGGATGACATGGCGTCCCAGATTTCCAAAAAGAACTTCGAATCGTGACTCATCTGATCTCGTCTGACTCAACTCGTCAAGATCCACAAGCCTGAGCTGCCAAACCTGCACTGTAGAGTTTCAGCTGGCAACATCGTATGGCACGGAAGATGGGGTTGCTCATCATCATCACTGATATTGTGCCACTCTGCATCCTCCTCTTCCTCAGAGAATGAAGCACCCCTCCTTCTACTAGCCCGTGGAGCCTGCACAACTTGAGGAGAAAGGAGAGGAGCCAGGTGGATATCCGTCCTTCGTCCTGGATACCCGCCTTCTCCGTCCTCCTGACACCCCCCAGCCATCTGATGCTGCTGAATTGTGCTCTAAGTTCCAGGACTTTTTTTAAAAATAAGGTTGACGCCATCCACAAGCAGCTCCTGTCTACAACTCTCTCTCCCACTCCACAATGGCAGGGAGCTCAACCTCCTGGTGCCCACCAGCTAGTTCAGGACATCTCCACCCCTGCTGCCTGCCCACCACAGCACAACCTTTCCTCCTTCAGCTCACTGGACATTGACCAGGTCATTAACCTGGTGTCCAAAGCCAAGTCATCAACCTGTATGCTTGACCCCATGCCTACCTCGCTGGTTAAATCATGTCTTCCTGTTCTCAGCCACATTATGATGACAATCATCAACACGTCCCTGGAGTCTGGTGAGGTGCCGTCAAGCCTCAAGACTGCTGCTGTCATCCCCACCCTGAAAAAGCCTGGTCTGGACAATGATGACCCAAATAACTATCGTCCCATCTCCAACTTTCCCTTCCTGAGCAAAATCTTGGAAAGAGCAGTGGCCGCCCAACTCCAACAGCATATGTCCCACCATGAGCTCTTTGAACCTCTACAATCCGGTTTCAGAGCCCACCATAGTACAGAGACTGCCCTTGTAAAAATCACAAACGACCTCCTCACTGCTGCTGACAATGGCCTCATTACCATCCTCATCTTACTGGACCTTTCAGAAGCCTTTGATACAGTCTCACACACCATCCTCTTAACACGGCTCTCAGAGTTCACTGGACTATCCGATACAGCACTTTCTTGGTTTCAGTCATATTTATCATACCGGCAACAATACGTCACCCTGAAAGATTCACACTCCTCCACAACAACAACAGTCAACCATGGGGTCCCCCAGGGATATGTGCTTGGTCCCCTTCCCTTCACCATATACATGCTCCCCCTAGGACAAATTATCCGCTCTCATGGACTCAGTTTTCATTGTTACGCTGATAACACACAACTGTACATCAGCACCAAACCCTCTGCCCAACTCCCCGCAATGCCTCTTGCTTGCAAGATATTAAAACCTGGATGACCACCAATCTTCTCAAATTAAACAGCAGCAAAACGGAGCTCATGGTGGTGGCACCGGCGCCACTGCTCAGGAATCTGGGCATCATCCTGGATCCTACTCTATCATTTCAGTCTCACATCAAAATAATTACCAAATCTGCCTTCTATCACCTAAGGAACATCTCCAGACTCAGGCCCTCACTCTCTGTTTCAGTAACAGAGACCCTCATTCACTGTTTCATCTCCTCCCGTCTGGACTATTGCAATGCCATCAGGTCTGCCAAAAGAAGCCCTGGATAGACTGCAATATGTCCAGAACGCTGCTGCAAGGGTTCTAACAGGCACTAGGCCCTGGCACCACATCATCTCATTCTCAAACAGCTTCACTGGCTCCCCATCAAATCCCACATCAGCTACAAATTCCTCCTCCTCACCTACAAATCTCTCCATGGACTGGCTCCCCACTACCTTACTGACCTTCTCCACCCCTACACCCCTCTGAGATCCCTGCGGTCCTCTTCCAAGGGCCAGCTGACCGTCCCCCGCAGCAGACTCAAGACCTTTGGCGACAGAGCCTTTAATGTAACTGCCCCCACTCTCTGGAACAAGCTACCCCTTCATTTCCAATGTGCCCCCTCACTAACCCTGTTTAAAAAGTACCTCAAAGCACATCCCATCCCCCCCCCCCCTCCCCAACTTACATGCTTACATTACATATGCCTACTGTTAAGCCACCTTGGGTATTTCGAAAGGTGCTATATAAAACTAAGACATAATAATAATAATAACTTATATGGAGCGCTGAGAGGAGCCAGCAGGAGGAGATGAGCGCCGAGAGGAGCCAGCAGGAGGAGATGAGGAGCGCCGAGAGGAGCCAGCAGGAGATGAGCACTGAGAGGAGCCAGGTGGATATGTGGAGCCAGCAGGAGGAGATGAGGAGCGCTGAGAGGAGCCAGCAGGAGGAGATGGGGAGATTAGCATGCTTATTTGCTAATACTACTGCCAATAATATTAACAGTATTCATGTTTAAGATTAAAAATAAAAAAATAATAATAATATTTGCCTACCCATCCATAAGAATGTACACTCCATCCATGAAAGCGTCTTCCTCCTCAGAGTCATGTGAAAAGTCAGTGCTGTCAGAGTTAGCATCTGATTCTATTTCAAATCCCATCCCTCCTCTTCCAGTCATTCCAACTCTGCCAGGACGGCATTTGCCCCCACAAAGATTGTTTGTTTTTGGGCTGGTTGTGTTGGTTTCTTCCTAGGCATTGCCAAAGTTGAAAAGAAAATGGTATTACTAAGAATAACAAGTTGGTTTATAATGTACAGCGAGGGTTTAGCATCTAAGATAATATTGTGGCTATGCAGGACGCACGTGCGCGTTGCATAAAGCTGGATTTATACTTCTGCGTCGCGCCGACGCAGACCTTCGCCGACACTTAGCGGACACCTTTCGTGCGCATGAAAGAAATCCTGACTACGCGTCAAAGTGTAGCCGACACGGCACGCAGACCGACGTCATGGATTGTGTCCGCTTTACATCATTTCTGGTTCACCGTCTTTCCAGTGCGTTGTGTGTACAACACCGGCAAGACCGACAAAGATATTACAATGCTAACTACAATGTTAACTACATTGTATGGATTCGTATTTGTCATAGATGGCGCCAGTGCGTTGTTTATTTCTGAATTTGTGGTGAAAGTGTAAGAGATAAGAAGCTGTGCTTTCGAGATGGACTGTGCTTTTCATTTGTTGGGCTGCTGATACTACGTGAAATCCTGACCAAATGTGTTTTTTTTCATTAATCTACAAAGGACCCTTTCTAAACTCGACAACCCCCTAGCGTTGTGGTGGTGAACTGCCACGCGTAGCAATTACGTGGACGCAGAGGTATAAATCGACCACGGAAGTATAAATCAAAAACGTCGGCGAAGGTGTCTGCGTCGGCGCGACGCAGAAGTATAAATCCAGCTTAAGATTGACAGGCCTTTTTGCCTATCAGTGAATACTCAGGGATGTAGTTCGCTCTCTGATTGGTCTAGCACAATGGGAGAGACCGTTTGAAAGCTTAGATGGCGGTCTTTCCAACGATATAGGCCTCACGAAACATGGTAAAAGGGAAGTATGTTTTATTCAATTTTTAAATTGAATTTTTTTGCCTATGAGTGAATACGCAGGGATGTAGTTTGCTCTCTGATTGGACTAGCACAATGGGAGAGACCGTTTGAAAGCTTAGATGGCGGTCTTTCCAACGATATAGGACTCACGAAACACTGTAAAAGGGAAGTATGTTTTATTCAATTTTGAAATGTCAGAGAACTTCTTTTCTATCTTTTATTTCCACCGAACTTATTTAACCTCACGTCAGTTTCCATGAAATTGCGAACTTAGTGTTATTGAAAAAAAAAACAATTCGGTAAAAAGTGTTTCTCTGTTTTTGGTCTATATCTCCGACTATGTTATTTCTATAGCCTTCTGCTTACACCATTGTAAAGGGGGTAATCTTGCAGTTTATTTGCCGATATTGCTCAAACCTGGCGATTATGTACATTATTAATATTTATCATACGCGTTTATATTTTCATGAATATTTCCGGGACATGATTGTTTTAAGCAAGGATATGACTAAAACAACCTTAAAATGGCTTTTATTGCTGGATATATGTCAAAACATTCTAAGCTTTCAAATAATACCATGGGCATGCATGTAGCATATTGACACTGGTTTGCGGACAAGATAGATAGCAACAGGCTATTAAGCTCCTGGGACTTTGAATTTCCCCTTGGGGATCAATAAAGTATCTATCTATCTATCTATCTATCTAATAGTCGTGGAAGCCAGGCTAATTCAGCGGTAGCAGTAGGTAATGCCACCCTGTGTGGTCCTTGAATTTAAGAAAATAGGTCCTGGAATGTCATTGAAAAGTCCTTGAATTTGATGTTAACCAAGGTGTGGGAACCCTGGATTAAAAAACACTGACCCCGAATAGTTAATTAGGCCAAAATAAATATCTTACCATTTGGTTGGATGAGAAGCTCAAGTTTTCCTTCCACATAGATAATCTTGCAAATCAGTGAGGTTGAGTTATTTTATAGAACCAAATCATCCTTCCCCTTGAGGAAGGAGTAGTTGAAACAGCTTTATCCCTGTACACAATCATGTTTACAAATGCTGTCAGAGGAAGTGGACATGGAAATAACTATATGACAAACGTGATGCCTCAGATTCTGAAGGTGATGATGGCCAACTACAAAGCAGACTCCTGGATGACATTGCGAATTGGGCGGTGAGTTTTGGCATTTCTTTGGTTGCTTTGACTGCACTTCTCAGTATACTCCGAACCAGCCACCCCAATTTGCCAAAGGACGGTAGGACCCTACTTCAAACCAAAACAGAGTATACAATACAGAAAAAGGCTGGTGGGCAGTACTACCATTTCGAAATAGTTAGCTCCCTAAAATCTTTACTCACAAAATAGGCAAAAACACTGGCTACACTAAGGCTACAAATAAATATAGATGGGCTACCGCTTTTTGAAAGCTCCAGCGTCCAGCTGTGGCCCATACTTGACTTGTTGGTGTCTGTACTCATGAAGGAACCTTTGGTCATTGGGATGTAAAGTGGGAATAAAAAACTCACCCCGGCCTTGGAGTTCCTGTCTGACTTTGTCCCTGAGTTAGGAGAGTTAGAAGCAGGGTTTTCCTATGATGGCTTGAAAATGAATGAAATTCTTGCAATGAATTAAATTCTTAAAAATTTAATTAGACAGTCATATGCAACACACCAGCACGGGCATAATGCGTACCATGGATGTGATAAATGCACACACCCAGGCATTTACCAAAACAGGTGCATGACCTTCCCCGGACCACAGCACCCCGGACCGATATTTCTTTCGACCAGATGCAGGATGAAACTCACCATCATGAGGGCCCACATCCCTTTCAAAACATTGAGGTTGGCAATTCCCATCTGATTACATGCACCTGGTCTGTCTGGGTGTGGTTAAAAAGCTGCTGAACACCTGGCTCCGGGGGCCCTTACCAGTAAGGCTGCCAGCTGCAATAGCAGAGAGGATGTTGGTGGAGCTTGAGTCAATGAGGCCCTACGTGCCATTTGAATTTGCAAGGAGACCACGGTCGCTAAGGGATTTGGACCGTTGGAAAGCCACAGAGTTTCGTCAATTTCTTTTGTATAGTGGCCCTGCAGCAAAGTTAGTCAGAAACATGTTTAACAACTTTCTGCTTTTGTCAGTTGCCATGATATTGTAGTATATACACTGCATTGAAATTACATCGATATTCCATTCAGTGTTTCTGTCGATCACACTTAGGAATGTTTACATGTTTTTCAATAGCCTGTGAGGTCCAGAGACTGACGATAATGCAGAAAATAGTTCACCAGAATGAACAAATTCTGGCAAAACTGGACTTTTTGTCAAGCTGGCAGAGGTGGCAGAACCTGTGGTTTCCCCCAGTTTCCCCTGGAGGACCTACAGGTGGTAGATGCCTTTAATGAGTTCCCGAAAGACCAGGCCAATGCCTCCACTCGGCAGCAAATTGTGAGTTTGTTTTTTTATTTGCATGGTGCAAATACGTTCCTATTGTTCATAAAAAACATTCATTTATTTGAATGCTTAGAAATGTGAATCGTAAGTGTCTACTCTATGCCTTATAGATATCTTTTTTTGTTCATAATTGGAGGCCAGGACCTAAAGAGGATAACCTGGAACATCCTTGCCCTAATATTCTGTGAGGCTGTGGCCTTCCAGATCAATTGGAAAGGGTTAAATTCCAAGTGGTCTTTCAGCCAAATGGCCAAGTTTTTCTAATCCCTTGGTATATTAGATATTTAAATCCCTTGTAATCCCTTGGTATACAAGATATTTAAAAATCTAAACATAGGCCTACTTTTTTCAAGGACAAGAATTTCCATTGGGAGTCATACTAGAGATACTAGGTGAATAGGGTAACATTTTAAACTGTGATCAACTATTCTATTTCTACTTTGTGATCCTTTGACCTTGAAAAAACCCTACTTAATATGAATTGGAATATTTTAAATATATCATGCAGAGGTATAATGATCAATAAAGATGTATGAACTACTACAATTTTTTTTCTCTGTTTAGCCGTTTTTGAGCTAGATTGATTGGACTAATATCCCCTTGCGAACACACGTAAAAAGCGCTCATTGTGTATGAAGAGAATATTTGCGGTGTTCTTTCAACGCATGCATTCTCAAGATTTGTTTATATTGGCGATTTTTATAATTTTACATTAATCGCTTGAAGATTTTCTTGACATATGCCTGTAGATAGGATGGATCTGTTATATTGTTGGTTCAAACCCTACTTAGCCAGCCTAAAATATTTTTGTTTGCTTGTGTTTTTCAGTGTCAGTGCAGCGTCATGTAGGCCCTTGTGCGACTGAAATTACGAGATTTTCCATCTCAAACATAAATTCTGTCTGATTACAGGTGCCGTGAGGAAAAACCTCATGGCCAAATCGGCCATGGATGAAGGAAGCACGCCATCCTATGGTTCCATTTGGCTGGGGATTGGGCTACCAGGAAGTCAAGAAAGCAATAGGCATACTAATTATATATATATATATATATATTATTTTTTTTTTTGTAACCGTTATCCTTTGCCGGGTTATTTTTCTGTTTTAAACTGTGGCTTGAGACGGCTTTTGCCGCAGTGTTGGAATGTTGTTGTAAACTGTTTGCTGAAACCGGGAATCCCGGTTGGCTGAATCGCAACCTCACTTTTGGGGAATTCGTTATTGCCTTCGGCGTCTTCCGCAATTTTCTCTGCCAGGTCTATCCAGAGCGCAGGGAGGAGTTGGACACTTATTTAGCTATTATAGCTGATTTTAATCAGCGCTACGGCGGTACTCTTTTTTATGAGTACCATAAATCATTTTCCGCTAAGGCTTCTACGTTTATTTCGCTGCATAACTCACGCTAGGACTGGTCAGTTGTGGACAGTGAGCTTTTGGTTTGCCATTTGGGCGGCCATAAAGCTTTAGCTTGCACCATCTGCAGCTCTCTTGGTCATACTGCCTCTTTCTGCCCTAAAACTGTCCCGCTCTTTCCCTTCTGCTGTCCATGGTGGTGATAATGCTAATGTAAGCAATGTTTTTGACAGGCAAGGCCGCCGCGTTGTTACGTTTAATACCACTCATATTTGCAATAATTTTAACAAAGCTGTATGTACATACTCTAACTGTAAATTTTCCCACATCTGTAGCATGTGCAAGGACCCCCACCCGAAATCCGTCTGCCCGCGCCGGCTTAGACCGGCAGGAAGAGGAAGTGCTCGCCCTTCCAAAAAATTCTAGCTGCCCATCCCTCCACTCCTGTTAACATCCCAGTCTTTTCCAGCTATCTTTCCTCCCACCCTGACCCCCCGTTCCTTCTCACTGGTTTTTCTCAAGGGTTCTGTGTGGGTGTCCTTTCACAGCTGTCTTCCACGTTCGTTGCTATGAATTTGCAATCAGTTCTAGCAGAACCAGACATTGTTAAAGAGCTCCTGGCCAACGAAGTCAATAAAGGTTACGTGGTTGGTCCATTCGTTAAACCCACTATGTGTAAGTTTAATTTTTTTATGATTAAAATGTATTAGCCCTCCCCTTCCCACGGTCCTCATTTCCCATGGTCCTCATTTTGAAAATGGCGGCGCAAAATGGATATTCTCATTTGGTACCCAACCACATCTACATATAAATGGAAATGACCAAGTTTACGGGAACACTACAATTTATTCATGGAGGTAATTACCATCGTTTTACATTATATTTTTTAATAAAAGATGAAGATAAATAGAGGATAACTCCTACGCATAGTGGCTTTAAGCCTCCTTTCCCTATTTTCCGTGTCAACTCTGTCTGCGTTGCCACCCGACGCTATTCGGGTAATAAGCGCCTCATTTTCGACATGTCTTCCCCGCATTCCCCCTATATATCTAGTGTTAACGAATGTATTCCCCTGGCTCCTTTTTCGCTCTACTACGCATCAGTTGACAACGCTATCCATCTCATTAAAGTCGCAGGTAGAGGAGCTTGGTTAGCTAAGGCTGACATAGTTGACGCCTTTAAAGTTTTGCCCATCCACCCTGCTGACTGGCCGTTGTTCTGCGTTAAATGGCAGGCTAAGTTTTACTTCGCTGTTAGACTAACTTTTGGTTGTTGCAGTAGCCCCCACCTGTTTAACTGTTTATCTGAGGCACTGTGCTGGATCCTCCTTAACGTCTGTAAGCTCCCCTACGTCTTGCATCTTTTGGACGATTTTTTTGCTCATAGATTTCCCCTCTCAACATACCAATATTCTGGATTCCCTTAAAAAAGTGTTCAGCGATGTCGGCGTCCCGTTATCCGTAGAGAAAACTACTGGCCCTTCCACTTCCTTAGAATCTCTTGGCATTATCCCAAATAGTGTCAAGATGTAGGCCTCTCTCCCTGAGGAGAAATTAGCCTGGATTAACTCTTTCCTCGAGTCTTTGCTCTCTTTTACTACCGTGTCAAAACGTGAGCTTCTTTCTCTTCTAGGTCATCTAAATTTTGCAATGCGTATTATCCCGCAAGGCCGCTCCTTTATATCTCGCCTCCTTTCCCTAGCCCGCCCTGCGGAAAACCTTAGCGACAAAGTACATCTCGATGCTGGGTGCAGGTCAGACCTTAAGTTCTGGTCACTGCTTTTGTCTAAGTGGAATGGCATTTCTTTTTTTATAATGATGTTTTTGAATCCTCCGATTCCCTTAATCTGTTCACTGACGCCGCCCCTTCTATTCATGCTAGACTCCAAGATCCCGACTCCCCTAGTCTATTTTCTAACCCCAGCGTGCGTTCATTGCTTAAAGGTATAGCTAATTCCTTGCCAAAGACACCTGATAAGCGCTTGCCCATTACTCTAGATGTTTTGTACAAACTGATTTCTTCGCTCCGTTCTGGGCTTTTTAATCATTATACAAACGCCCTCCTTGATGCTGTCTTTTTGATAGCCTTCTACGTTTTTTTGCACCCCGGGGAATTCACCTCTCCTTCACAACACTTTTCACCTGACGTTCTCTGATAATTCTTTCTTTTCTTCCTTTTACACTCTTTTCCTTAAACATTGTAAAATTGATAGCTCTGGCACTGGTGTTAGCGTTAAGATTTCAAAAGTAAATGGTTTTCTCTGCCCTTTTAATTCCATGGTTAATTTTCTGAAGCTTCGGTCAGTTTCCTCTCCTGACTCTCCACTCTTTATCCTTCCCAATGGGTTGCCAATGTCCAAAGAGTGGTTTCGTTTACATCTGGCTGCCGTTGTTAAAAGCTGCGGTCTCTCCCCCACGTCATTCACAGGACATTAATTCCGTATCGGTGCTGCTACCTCTGCCGCTGAGAAAGGCCTGCCCGAATCAGCTATTAAACGGCTAGGAAGGAGGTCATACCTACATAAGTCCTACATAAGACCGGATTCTCATCAAGGCCGACCAAAGGTTACTCTCCAGTAAATACTAAGGTAATTTTCTTTGCAAATTCTGGCGGTGGTTTTCCCGGTTTCGCTCAGGGGGCTATTTTAATCGCATAAGCTGCTCTGTGTATGAATTCTTAGTCAAGAATTCCCGTCATACACGCTGTGTAAGAGCTTCTGCAAGCTTGGTTCTATTCTATTTAGTATCATCTGTTGGGCGTATAGAGTCCATTTTGGCTCATTTTGCTTATTTATTGTCTTATGTAGAGCTTTTTTTTGCCAGCTCTTCACTTGTATTTGCTTGTTATGCACAAGCTTTCTGGGAGCTTCGTCCAAGGCGCATAGGTTTCATGTTGCAAGGTCTTTCATGAGCTTTCTGCAAGCTTCTCACGCACATCTGAAACTCGTGCATGAGCTTTTTGCAAGCTCTGTCACATGTATAAGTTTAGCTGAGCTTTTGCAAGCTTCGTCCAAGCCGCATAGGTTGGTGTTGCAAGGCCTTTCATGAGCTTTCTGCAAGCTCCACACACACATTTGCAACTTATGCATGAGCTTTTTGCAAGCTCCGTTCACATGTATAAGTTTAGCTGAGCTTTTGCAAGCTTCGTCCAAGCCGCATAGGTTCCTTGTTGCATGGCCTTTTATGAGCTCTCTGCAAGCTCCACCCACACATTGTAACTTATACATGAGCTTTTGCAAGCTTCGTTTACATGTATGAGTTTAGCTGAGCTTTTTGCAAGCCTTGACCAAGCTGTGTTTTTCTTTAAACCTATTTTAATCTTTTAGAAACTTCTCTCTGTAAACGCTCTGGTTTTCCATTGTCTGGCTAGTGTTTGTCACTCTGTAGTTTTACACTTATGCTTTACTTTGGTCTCCATACAGAAGGTCCATCGCTCCCGTCATCATTGGTGGATAATCTTTTTCTTTCCTTTTGGGGGTAGTTATTTATTTATGGGGTAGGCTCCGCCCCCTGCCAGCTCACACCAGGCAGGGGCCGTTTCTCAATACCAAGAACGCCAAGAACGGACTTGTGTACTTGCAAGTTTAAACTTGTGAAGTCAAGAACGGGAGTGCAAACTTACAAGAAAGCAAGGAAACAGTAAGCCCAAAGAGCAGTTTGAGACAGTGGCGTTCTTGTTAAACATAATTACATTCAGGTGTTCAGAAGCTTCTGAATAGCCGTGATGGTTAAGACTGTAGCAGGAAATAAGATTGTTGATCCAAACAATTTAACAGTCACCATTTCTCGTCCCATTTTACAAAATTTAGTTTTAAACATAAATTGTTATCGTTGCGTTAGGTCCATTTTAATTTTTTTGATTCATGTTCTGTTTGGATGCAGAAATGCATTGTGGGACGGAATGGTCCATAAGATAACAGAAGTCTAGCCTGATATGATCATCCGCTTTCACTTTGTTTCACTTCATGCAAAGCGTCTGAGAACCAGCCATAGGCATTCGTTTTCATGACGGTGGGTGGGATACTTTCTGCTTCAACCAATGGCTACTGCTTGGTCATGACGTATGCTATTTCAAATTGGGCGCTAGAGTTCAACGTCATCGCCTTTAGCCCCCGATCTGTTCGCTGATTCGCCGACACGATTTCTTGTCGGAGAAAACCAAAGCTTATCGTGAGTTCCCTGACTAGTATGTAGGTTAATGAAATTAACCGTTACCACTAGGCGGCGTTAGCCTGGCTAACAGAAGTCACCATCCGATGCATTCTTGATAAAATGGCTGAATCAAGAAAACATCCGGGAATTTCGTGCGGTCTTGAGTTTATGCGAACTTGTGAATTGGAGCGGTACTTCGGCTGTGTTTAATGATGTTTCATGACGTTTCACAAGCTCACGAGAAAGCATGAACACAAAAGAACGGTTATTGAGAAACGGCCAGGATCTGCCGGGCCAAGATATACGATGTCCTGGACCCTGGACGGGGCCTATGCCAATTACTCTGTTATTAAATATATTTGTAACCAAATCTGTTCAAATTAAATACTTGTCCATCATTTCTCTGAGTCTTAAATGGGAGAAATAGAATTTAACCTAGGCCTAAATGCTGTTTGAAGCACATTGCTTCTGGTTTAGTTTATGAGGAGTAGCCATTGGTACGGATCCTGGACGGTCCCGGACCGGAACATTTATGAGTCCAGAATGACTCCGTAGACCACCCTCTGATCAATCTCAATCCCAAAAAACAGTGGAAGGAAAATGGTAGCAAAGAACCGTCAAAAAGTATATGCGGCACTGTATGAGTGTACAAACATACTGAGCAACTTGACGAGGTAGAGTAAAAGACTGCTTGTTGTAGTAGCAGCTTGTCTGTGCCAATCATCGTTGTCATCTAAAATTCATCATGAAACCGAAATACATTTGTACTCAAGTATGCTTTAATAATGAAAAACTATGCATACTGCTCGCAGTTGCAAAGCGATAATGTGCTAGTCTAATGCAGGACATTTAATTTGAGCATTACCATCATCAACGGAGGTCACAGTGACCGGCAACGTTAGCACCCCTCCGTAGGCTGTCAAACACATGACACTCTTGGAGCTTAATCCCATGCTTCACTGACACGTTTTAACATATTACTGTCATTAGGATATTTTCAGTGGAAAATATTATTAGGGCTTGCCAAAGTTACAAAGTTACATTCTGCATTAAGGCCCAGAAGTTCGCTATGAAAAAAAGGTCTGTGTTTAAAACTCGTGCTGTTTATTCACCGTTTACCGTCCTGTAGAACATCAATCGTCAATCGCTGCCACTGCTTTCTTGCCTGGCAATATCAGCCGCTGAAAGCCTAGCGGTAGGCTATTGCAGACAGCAGTGATGCGCCTGAGGGCGTGTTTATAATTTTGATGGAATTTTGATAGTGAACTAAACAAACTATCATTATATTATTGCCTGATGAATGATACTGTGAACACGTTCATTTTTTGAACTATTAACTGAACTAGCAGCTACTTCATGTAGAAAGTTAACTTTACCAACACTAATGGTCTAGTCTGGTTTTAGGCTAACGTTACTTTATGCGACTGTGACAGTTAGTGTAAATCTTATCTAGAAGCTGCTTACAGGTGGAGAATGTAGCCAGGCTACATCCTTAAATTTATGAACTGACTATCACCAGAGCCTGTCTACGGGGAGCCGGTCCACTCTCTATTTACTTGCCTGCAATCTGTTGAAATTTCGCTAGTTTTGCTGTTGAGCTAGGCGGCTAAAACTTGTTGTCACAGTTGACAACTTAATAGGTTAATGTACGTTGTGGTAGTAGCTACCGGAGTATAGATTTCCCCTAGAAATAAAATAAAAACTCACTCATGTCCTTTCTGCTTTTCATAGGATGGGCTGCTTTCCGCGTAACATGCTAGCATTTCAGCTAATTCACTTGCTCGGGAGCGCCCTCTCGTTGTAGTTGCACCTGAGAGTGGTCATTCTCCCCATATTGAAAATTCTCTGTTATCACTCTAGCACACAAGACCGGGAGTCCTACGCAGTCAATAAGGCGGCCTAGGATATGCCGGTTCTTGCTCACCTCATCGTTGTGACGATGTGCAGCTATCCTATAGCTCTCATCCAACTTTGTTGCAATGTTTACTCTCCCAAACGCCGAAAGTTTTAGGCAACTGTCCATATGCATCTTCGATGCTTCATGTTTCTTCACCTTTTCTGAGAGATGGTGCATAGACGTCTTAATAATGTCCGATGTCATGCAGGGCAGGCTGAAGGAATCGACAACAAAAATGATGTACGATGTCGATGGAATTGACAAGTTAAAACCGGTTTCGATTCCCAACCCTACTCAACATTGTTATCTCATTTTTGACGAAAATGGCGTTTAGAGGATTTTGCATCTGAACTCTTCTATATAGAAAGTGTCATGGATTTTCTTGTGGTGAAAAATACCACTCTGAAGAGCTGAAGCTGTAGCTGACAATTGATTACTTTATTCACAATGATAACGCACAGCACAAACCAACAGGTAGCAAGTTTGTACTTAAAACTTCCCCTACAAACCAAGACATTAATGCACATAACAAACAATCAATGTACCATCAAAGACTAACATACCATAAACCAACATCAGGTAGCAACTTAGTACTTAAAGGAGAAATCCGGTGTGGATTTGGACCTGGCTGTCTCCGCATTAAGCTGTTTTAAGCTGAAGCTTTCATTAGCATTACACTGCTTCCTATAGGGGCACGCTATTTTTACACCATTAACAAGGTTCAAAGTTACTCCACACTTCACTGGTAGACTTCTGAGGGCCCTGACATTTTAAACGAGACAATGAAAACTTTGAAAGTGTACAGGTACTTTATTAAAAAGTACCTTCTCAGAATTTCCCGGTCGCCACCATCTTGAAATTAAATCATGATAAATCGATTAACGCACTACATCCTTACAAATGTCTTTGGTCAAACTATTTAAGTTTCATCATTTGTTGCTGCTTCAGTGCTCATGTAGACAGTCACCATATATTTTCAGCTGAAATCCAAGCACTTCTACTGAATATAATTTTCAATCTGTTCCCCTGTCCTATCTGTTCATCAATCGATTTATCGTAATTTAATTTCAAGATGGCGGTGACCACAAAATTCTGTGAAGGTACTGTCTGTATTTACGGTCTTTAAATAAAGTACCTGTTTACTTTCAAAGTTCTCATTGTCTCGTTTTAAATGTCAGGGCCCTCGTAAGTCTACCAATGAAGTGTGGAGTTACTTTGAACCTTGTTAATGGTGTAAAAATAGTAATTTATCTGCATAGGCTAAGTTGTGCCCTATAGCTAGCAGTGTAAGGTTAATGAAAGCTTTGGCTAAAAATGGTTTAATGCGGAATGCTGGGAGTGAACGGAAGTGAGCATTGGATATATGTTTGTACTCGGTAACATCTTCCAGTGCAGTCCAGAACCAATTCACACCGGATTTCTCCTATAAAACTTCCCCTACAAACCCAGAAACATTAATGAACATAACATGTAACCTATGTACTACCAAAGACTATCATACCTAAGTAGTTAGACTATCATACATAAGTATTTAATTAGCTATACTCAGACAATGCACTACTCCGTATGACCCAGGTTGGGTCTGTATCATGTGCACGGACTCTATGTAAGGCTGGGCATACACTGTGCAATTTTTTCAATCGCATCATTCAGCTCCTGCTCATACTGTACGACTGAATCGCAGGGGTTAAAAGTTCGTAGCTTACGCATGGGCGAAAATCCCAGGGGGGACACAGGGGACATGTCCCCTCCCATCCAAGGGGTGCCCCCCCTCCAAAACAATTTAATAAAGGAGTATATGTATAAAACACTCGCTATTGTTAAAAATGTATGTATATCTAAAATAACTGCAAGCAGAAAAGAAAAAAGAATTCTGAAACAGTTGAGTTCACCCTCCCTTTCCTCACAGTTGTTCGGCCCACTGCCTGCTTCCCCAGTTCATCTCACGTACTGTATCCTACTACTCTAGTCTACATAGGTGGATGCGTGGCTGCAGCTCAATGAAGTTGAACTAGGGTATTTCATTCACATTAAATAAACCGATTCTCTTTAATGTAGTTAAAGGTGCTCTAAGCGATGTGACACGTTTTTAGGACTAAAACATGTGTTGTTACACACAGCAAACATCTCCTCACAATCTGCTAGCTGCCTGTCCCCTGAACACACTGTAAAAAAAACGCGGTCTCTGTAGACAGCCCAGGCTCCACAAACGGCAACATAACACAGTGGGCAAACCTAGTATAACAAACAAAAACGAAACATAACAGTGTTCCAGCCAATAAACGACAAGGTTCATGAGTCTTTCGGGAGGCATGGGAGGGAGGGGGAGGAGTAAGCTAACTTATAACGCTTGAACCCTCTCTGGAGCTATCGTCCGTTTTGTTTGACAATACTTCGAACGTCAACAAGAAGTGATGTGAAACTGCATCGCTTAGAGCGCCTTTAAGGCTGACTCATTTATAAATTAGCATAAGTGCTGATTATCCATGTAATTTCCCACAAATCTTCTATAATAGCATCAAAAGGTTTGGCTACTTCGTTATACGTTCATAAACGTTAGCTTGTTTATGTGGCATTTAGCCCCCCCCCCCCAGTACATCTGAAATGTTTTGCAGGTGCCCCAGTGTTTTTGCAGACACTCACATTTAATTTAACAGGATGTCATGTTTAGTTTAAAAAGTGTTATGCTTGAGGATAGAACGCACAAGGCCATCAGTGGGTACTGTATGTGTTTTTTGCGATATTTTTTTTATTGGTGGTGTTAATCTCAGCCGGACTGAATGGACGATTAGCAGCTACGTTAGTTTATGGTTGTCAAGGCGACACAGTAACGTTAGATCTAATTCACTTGGCTTTGATTCATCACGTTTTTTGTGGCTGGTATATTTATATTGTGGGAGTCTTCATTATATCACTGTTCTTCTGAAAGAGACTACTGTACTCAATTTCTATTCTGTTCTTAGGTGTCTTAGCTTAATTAATTTTAAACCTTTTTAATTCCTTGTTTTTATTGTTACCTTGCAGACAGTTTCATAGACTAAAATGACAGAGAAAAGGAGAGCAGATATTAGATCGTTTATCAGTGCACCTAAACCGTTTTGTTGCAAAGCTTTACTTATTTCATGTATCTTTTTCACAGTAATAGGCATGTTTACATTTCATTGTATGTTGATGGCTTGACTGTAAACAACATAACAATGCAATAAATAGTTTTAATAATGATAGAAGCAAAGTTTTTCACTGTGGGGACATATCTTTATAAGAACAATATGACCTATTTGTGTCCCCTTCAAAAATTTCTCTTGACAAATTTTATATCTATCGTCCCCCCCTACTGTTAAATGAAATTTACGCCCATGCGCTTACGATTCATGTTCTCCCACTATACGATCGAACACTCTGATGCGACCTGACTGCTCACACGGTACATAATGATTTAATTGTGTATGAAAAATGGTACTGGTTGATTCTCTTAAAGGTCTCCTTCCAAAATAAACCGTTTAAGACTTGATGTTTTTATATTACCATAGGTCAGCCCAAGCTGTACTTCTATGCTCAACTTCAAAATGCTCTCCTACCCCTGTAGTCTGTATTTTTGCCTGTGATAGAAAACTGCCGGGAAAAACGAGCGAATTGGAAAAGCCGTACAAATGTATGTCAATTTGATCATTAGTTATGCAGTTAACCCGCCCTCAAGAAAACGTTAGGCTGCCTGCAGACAGACCCACTAGAGGGAGCGTCACAGTGTTGTTAGCCAATCAGAGGTGATACATTTGCATATCATTAATATTCATAAGAATCCTCTCGAGCTATCCCTGCTCTCGTTTTCACCTAACTAAAATAGCTTGAAACAAGACAACCGCAGCATATTTTTTGTCGAAACCAACTCTCATGACATTATTTTAGACAAGAGACCACCACAAAATTAATGAAAAAACGATGGAATGAGACCCTTTTTTTGCACTGTACTGAATTAATCATTTGCATGCTACAATATACCCCGTGCTTGGCCCCTGAATGTAACATGTGGCCCCTTAATGACCCATTTCTGTAAAATCCTAGAACCACCACTGAATGTATGTACAGAGAATGTGCAGCGTTGGGGATAACGATTTACAAAGGAACACATTACTGTAATTTCGTTATTATTTTCAAAATACTGTACTGTAAGTACTGTAAGTCTTGTCAAAATTTATACGACATATACCTGCATACAATACAGTCATGGTGTATTTAAAGTTTTACATCAGCCTATTTTTTGTAGGGAGATTCTTGTTAGGAATTTGAAAAAATGTTCATGGTTTGAAATAAAACAAATCTACCGGTATTTTGTTTTTGATTGTTTGAGAAAATTAAAATGAAGTGATGCCTTCTGGGAATTTCAAGGCAGAATAGCGTAAATCGCGTCTCCATGTTTGTGTGATGGTAGTTGGACTAAAGTTAGTGGTGGTTAAGTCGTTCATTTGTGTGAATATACGTTTAACTGGTATTAAAAATATGTATAGAGCCTCTACGAGATGCTGTAATCCGTACTTAATAATAATAATAAAAATAAAATAGAAACATGAATAGAGACACTAAGCGACGGAAGGGGGAAGCAGAGGAACTTATTCAGAGAAGGTAAAATGTACCCCCCACAATAAAGACATTTAGATCAGATCAATGTTTTTAATCCAAAGAATCCTATGAAACACTCAAAATATAGTGCCTCACAACAGCTTTACACAACATTTCAAGTAATGAACCTGTTTTATAACTTACAGATCTATCAAATGTTGTTTCAATGTTGAATAATAAATCATATCCCTGTTTTAGGACATCCAGACCACTTGGTTTCCCTCAATCACAATAGACAAATCTGATGGATCCTCCTCAGCCATGACATTGTGCTTCACAATCACCTTCTTTGTTTTGTCTGTGTAGTCCTCACATTCCTACATGTTAAAAAGAAACAAACAAAAAGCATACACATTTTTATTTAAGATGCTGTTTCAATATATTTCAGTTTCAGACAGCAGGCAGCGGAGAATTTTCAATATGGGGAGAAGGACCACTGTCAGAATCCTTCCTGGTGGTACTGCAACAAGGGCGCTCCCGAGCAAGTGAATTAGCTAAATGCTAGCATGTTACGCTGGAAAGCGACCCATCCTATGAAAAGAACAAACGACATGAGTGACTTTTTATTTTATTTCTGGTGGAAAATCTACACTCAGGTAGCTACTGCCACAACGTACATTAAGAAATTAAGTTGTCAACTGTCATCATTTAAGTTAATATTTTGGTTATATATACTGTAAATCTCCTGTGCCTTCACCTCGCACACATTTTCTTCACATGAAAACATTTCGCCAAGTATAATCCGCCATCATAATACATAATACGCCATTGAACAGTGCGCCGGACTTTTTAAGGGGATGAGAGTGTGAACTCTTACTGGTTTGTTACATGCTACCCCAAACACACCCATGACTAATTCACTCATTTAAGAAAGCCCATTTGAATTATTTTAATGTTCACTTTTTCTGCAGGCAATATAGCGTTTTGCGCTGAGACTGCCCCCAAAGACAATTTTGCTTAAGACTTCTGACAATCCGTGAGAGAACATGAAAACGAAGCCCATGGTGTCCGAAGTTAAGAAGAGTTTGTGCAATCTTAACATAATAAGATTGAACTCCGGAGCGTCACAACAGAACAAAGGAGAATAATTGAGTAACAGGATTTACCTACACTGATGTGAATGTCATTCAGGTTCGCATGTGTAACGGAGGTCAGGCAGTTAGGGGACACTAGGTGGATTTATGGAACTTTTATTTCCCTTTAGAAAAATAAAATAGAAAAACGAGCTTTCAGGCTCCGGTGTATAAACGGCATCCGATATTATGCTGTAATTTCTCTTATCTCTCATATATACATTCACATTTGGACTGGAGCACATACCTTTAGAAAAATAAAAGAGAAAAACGAGCTTTCAGGCTCCGGTGTATAAACAGCATCTGCGCAAACAAAATAAAAGAGTTGCACGGCGTCACAATAGCTAATTACATGCATGGGTTATTCACGTGTGACAGTTGTGTTACTTCTGCTCAATGATGGAGATAAAAGACGTGCTGAATCCGGAGTTCTTCAGTTCTTCACTGTGTTTTTATTTATCTGCATTCACAAAATAAAACATTCACTTCGTGAGAATGGCAATCACGACTGCAACACATCTCCAGCAGACTAGAGCTCTGACTGGCGAAGCATATCAGTTTACTTAAGCTAAGTTCAAAAATACAAAAGTGGCTGAGCCTTTCATAGTAAGGAAACTTCAGAAATACGCAACAGAAAGCCATACAGATAGTGATCGTATAGAGTTTTGGAACACACTGAGTGAGACTTCTTATACTTATCCTAACAGTGAGAATTCTTATCCTTGAACTTGTAGAAATACTTTAACCTTTATACTGTGCTTTAACCACGTACCTGCATTCACAAAATAAAACATTCACTTCGTGAGAATGGCAATCGCGACTGCAACACATCTACAGAAAAACGTCCAATAGAAGGAAGGTCAAAAGAAAGCAATTCTCTCCATTGCGCAATTGGTAACATAACGTGTTTCCCTCCAAAACGCAAATGATCTTGGATAAAACATAGTCCTATCACTTTAACTGCGCTAATTTCCAAAGATATCAGTTTAACTACTTTTGTAGACACATAAACATTTAAAGTGTTACTATTGCATGTGCACTTTTATTAAAAATATTAAGTTTTACACAGAGCGCTCCAAGGCACAGCTTACCTCCAGCAGACTAGAGCTCTGACTGGAGAAGTACGGAGAGCGCAAGAGCTCAAAAGTAAACAGAAATGAAAGTGAATAACAATTGCAGCCGCGAAGCCTCTTATTTAACTAATGTGAATGGGTACAACCTGAAAACCTTTATACAATATTTTAAATATATAGAAATTTTTTGACAGAATTCACATTAACTAAATAGGGTTCATTTTAACTCCGTTACACCCGACTAGAATAAAATGTTTGCAGGCATGGAGTGTCTGCTAATTACCCGAACACTCAGTAAAACATAAAGTAAGCACATACATACAAATCAAGTCAGACTGACTATACATTCAATGTATGTTAATCTTAGCTGTATTCTTCATGCACACTAAACTAAACTTTCCACAACATGCATGAACTTGCTAGCGGAATTAATCTCTGTCTGTATAAACTCGTGGCAGAACCAAAAACATTAATAAACTTTTTGTCTGTGACGTGAATTTCACTCAAACACTCAAAATGCATGTAGAATAACGTTACAATGCAATATGTCGAAACTTTAAAACTAAATCGAGTTTTACTGTAATTAAAAATATAACTGGGAATACAGTCCAGGTCCAAGTCACACTGGATTTCTCCTTTAATGGTGATAGATTGAAATGTGGCGGAAATTACATTGTTCACTGCGGGACAGATTTTTTTGGTGCCCCACCGGCCACTTGGTGCCCTACACAGTGTGCGTTATGTGCATCTGCGGAGCTACGGCACTGGTCTCATAAATTTAAATAATCTGTAAAAGGCTGGACATCAACCACCAGCCAGTGTAGACCCTGCAACAGTCCCCAGCCCAGACCAACAACAACCATCAACCCCCAGTTCAGGTACTGGCACAGTTCCACACACAACCACCACTGAAAGCCTGAGTCCTGTCACCGAGAGACCATCAGCAAGTGATCATGTTGAAATTGTTCAGAGAGGTCCTTTTAATGTCAGCTCTGATTTTAATTTTCCAAAGGGGCTTGATGGAAGAGCATTTCACATTTGTTTAACTGTCATGTTTGTTGTCATTGTTATTTAAATAAACAAATTCCACTGAGAAATTCAAAATTATTGTTTTTTTTTTTGGTGGGGGGGGGGGGGGTGCTTATATCGATTCTCCACCAGCCTAAGGGGGGTGCTTACATCGATTCGCCAAAAGTTGCACATTCTGCACATCACTCAGACAGACAGCGCATTCTGTGCAACCACAATTCAGTGCAACTTGTTACAGACGCTTCATTTGCTTCTCCTGTAATTGACACTGTAATTGCAAAGTTACTGCCAAATAAAGATAGATTTCAGCATTGCCTCCTGATGGGGACATTGACTGATTTTGAATAAAAAGTAACAACAAGAGCACAATTTAACAAGCCAGGACACTGAACACTGTACTTTTGGCTAAGATCCGGGATGAGGAAAGGATGGCATTGCCTGGGCCAGGAAGGAACAAGTGTTCGATTCGGTTCTTATTTCCGGAGTCGAGACGGGCAGAGACGTTGAGAGGATAATTTGTGATAATGTTGTGAAGAATGTTGAAGAGGGGACCAGCTGAAGTATTGTGTCTTCTTGGATGTAAAAAGGAAGGAATGTTTAAAAATGTTTTTTCGAACAGCTCAGATAAGTATAAGGGTGGTGGCGATCCTGAGAGAAAACAACAAGGACGTATGAGGCTTATGTTATCAGTGAATGATTTAAAGTAAATTTTTTGTAGATGTACTGGAGTGAAGTGGTGGGTAGAAGTTAGTTAACAACAAAAAGTTAACAAAGCTTTTGGCTTATGGACCTGTAGATAGAAGTTTTATGTTTAGTTTAATGGAGAGACTTTACCCCTGGGTCCAGGTAAGGCCTGCTCAATGACCCAGAGGTACTGGTCTCAGCTGATTGATGGTCTTGCGGGAAGATGGGACACGAAAGTAAAACATGAGGTTAAATAATGTTGCCATTGTCAAGTCACTAGTGAAAGGGAGGCATACAGGTGGAGGGGGAGTAAATGACTGTCAATCATCCTACGGGGTCCAGTACTATGTTTATAAAACAACATTAAATTCAGCTTTTAATAATTAATATACCAATATGAAAATTTGAACACTATACACAATGAGCAAAAAAGGCAAAACATCTCATTTGAAATTCTAATAGGCATAACCTAATAATAGATATAACTATTATTTAATCTTCTTTTATACTTCTGATATCATATCCCATTAGTAGGAGAAAGGAAAGAACAGGTCTGTATGTTATCATGGAGGTCATGGAGGGGTCTGCTTAGAAGACCATGCACACAAAGCACCACTATACCAAAGAGCCCAATGAACCCATTTTTCAGTTGAGAAGAAACAAACAAGAGCATAGATAGTCAAGAGAACTGCCGAGAGAAGGGAAAGGAGGATAAAGCATGATAGAGCCATGAGGTGTAGGCAGACACATGCAAGGCCAATGTCAGATAAAGCAGCCTGGAGACACACACGTATGCACTCAAGCACGCACAAAGACATCCCAGAAGAAAATGGGCAGAATCTAATCTAACAATGAAGAACTTGGTATTAAACACTATTTAGAATATACTGTAACATATGTTCTTACGCTTGGGCACAATCTGTTTGTATAACCGTGACAATATAACTTTTCTGGTCTAAAGTGGTGAGAGGAAGTTGTGAAGAGTCTGGACCTAGCTGGAAACCATGGACACGATTTATGCTCTTAGAAATACTGATGTCTAATTTACATTGATAGCAAATACCAATAAGAGGTCCATGGTTAGTTTTGTCTGAATTAACTGAACAACATCTCAGAGAAGGACTGACAGAGAGACCCAGGTCATGGGGGACAAAGGAACTAGGGGAAGAGTGTACAATGGTGGGTAAATACTCCCATCTTGTGGCCATATTGCATAACCACAGCCAAGTGGGTGTGATCAGATCAAAGTTGAACAGATAAACATTTTGGATTTTATTAGATAGTTTGGTTCGGTAACAATTTGAGCCCCTTCAAGGATTTGCCTAAAATGCAATAAAGTAGTTGACACTGAAATTTGGACAATTGCTCCTGTCTCGGTTATTTGGGAAATGTAGAATCGCCTCTGCCTGCTTCAAAATGGCTAGTATTGGGCAATTTTTATGTCTTTAAAACAACCCTTAACATTCGTTCTAAAATATATGCAACTCACCGAGTGGTTATTGGTGTTCATGAATGTTCCAACAGTGTTAGTGCTGGTAACAGGACATCTTACTGATTACACAACACAGTCTCACAACCAACTTGTCACATATTGACACTTAGTCAATGGCCCGCTGCATTTGGCCCCCCTAAATACACACCTCTTAGCATTAGACCACTACTACAAAAAAAACCTTTTCACACCCATACACTCTTTCATTGCACTCTGTATATATGTTCTTGCATTCAGTGTACCTGCCTACTTACGGATATACATAACTTTTCTTCTGTGTATATACTGCAGGGTTTCCCCTATGTACATTTGACTGCGGCGGCCCGCCGCACCTTCAAGACTTGCCGCCGCACCTTCAGAACTCTTCATAACTCTTATCTCATATTTATACATCTTGAGACTACATATTTATTCATTTGTATAGTACTGTATTTATACATATTGTTTATTCTGCAGCTCTTACTCATCTGTATTACTGTAGCACAATATATTCACTGTACATACCACTGAATTGGTTACCTCCTACTAAATTGGTTACCTCCTTATTCCTAAAAATGAGACCTGTAGCTCAACCTGGGGTGACTGGTCAGGAAGGTGGGCAGTCTGCACAAGCTGGTCAGAAGAGGGCTCAGTAAGCGGGTCAATTAGGGGCTGGGGTTGAATTGTCTGGGATCCTTTTAAAGATATAAGCCATTTTTATCATTATACTTTAAATAAAGTACATTTGTGTGTAGTTATGAGTTGAATTTGAGCACAGATCTAACCTGCTTTTTTAAAATGTTTTCATATTTTATCATATTTTTATGGCCTCAACAAAAGGTTGTGCATCATCAGCTATTGGCATCCCCGAACTTCAGCAATCCAGGAATGCCTGTTTTTTTTTAGCATGGTATAGTGGTACAGAGGTACAACAGTGGTACAACAGTACATAATTCACAGACTGCCAGTAACCGGCACCTACAAATCCTTTTTTGCTCTGCATGTACTTTTTTAAAATAAATGTTTATAGTTTGACAAAGCACTTACCCAATGGAAGGTAATATGATTGTTAGAGTAATATGCCTTGAGTCTCCTTTTGAATATCACTAAATTCATGAAGTATTTTCACTTACTGCCATTTGGCAGAAAATGCAGTACAAACGTTGCATACCCACTCTTGATTAATATTCACTGCTTTATTCTCTGTTTTTTTGCTCAGGCTTCCATAGAAAGTGCTACAAGACTTGCTATTTACCTAATTCAATGCCTGGCAAGCAGGGCAAGGTCTGAAATTCCGCTTTGTCATTCTGAAATATACACAATACACACAGACAAAGAGTATTATATTTTCTAGGTAACACATTTCAAAGTGAAAAATATTATCCTAAAACCAATACACAAACAGAAATAAGGGTCTTAGGTGTTATTGGAAGTTCACAACCACCCACCTATGTGTAACCCTCCCTGGCATTCAATTAATTTGGATAGCTTGATGGTCTCAAGTTGTAAACACTGACATAATTAACAGCAGACTAAAAGACTTTTTTTACAATGATAATGGATGCTTTCAAGACATTGAAAACAACATTGGAATGCATTTTAAGAATAATACATTAATACCTTAATCAAATTTGTAAGTTTAGCTTAGCCTATAAAGGCTAATCTATGTCACATCTACAGCTGAGCACAAAATACAAGGGCAAAGACAACAATACATGTCTGGCATAATTCTGCTATTTTGACAGGTAAATATTGTAAATAACTACAAATTATCATCCACATTTACTTACTTTGTTGCAGTTGAGTAGCGGGAAAAAGTGACTGGGGGTGCTTGGGATCGTTCACTTTGTTTTGCACATTTGCTTAATATTAATAAGTAGCCTATTTTTAACATTTCAGCACTTTGAACAAGTTTTGAATGAGTTTTTTTTTTTTTTTTTTAAAACAAAGATTAAATTTACTTTGAACACAGACATGAAACACTATCTATTTAAGAAATTATACACTTCCATGTAAGCTCTGCCTGACTTAAAAATGTAAAACATGGTTGATTATGTTTGGTGCATCTTATTTGAGCTAATACATTTACATTTACATTTATGCATTTAGCAGACGCTTTTATCCAAAGCGACTTACAAAACGAGGATAACAATCAAGCTACATAGCAGAAACCTTAAGGAGCATAGTGCTAATAAAGACAAATTGATTGGCTATACATTGTATGCAACTTGTTTTGCAACTTAAGCTACAGGCAAAGGTTTGTTAATCATTAACATGCACGTTGTGTATAACTGAGTCATGATGGACCTTAGCATATATATATATATAAAATAACTGAAAATACACTAGGGCCCATAACTGTTCTTGTACGGCTATTACCTAATTTCTCCAGCATACAGAAAAACAAAATATACCTAATTAAAGCGGCACCAAGGAGTTTTCAAAATTGCACCCTCCATAGATTGGAAAGGACGCATCCCATAAGGCAAGTCAATTGTAGTTTCACTTGAACTACAGGTCGCTATGTGATTGGACAAACTTGTTTAGTGCCGTTGAAGCTGATAGAGGGACGCAGAACAAATGCAGACCTTGTTACGAGTTTATGGAACACCAAAATGATTTAGAAAATATAATGTTAAGGTTTTATAAAGTCTTTAGTGCCGCTTTAAAAACATTATATAATAATGCTGATGACAAGGTACAATTAACCGCTAGAGAGCTATGATCAAATAAGCCTAAAATAATAATAACAAAGTAAATATTGACAGAAAGTAAAACAAAATAATGCATTGACATTAAATACAAGAGGAATGTAGACAATAGTAAGCTACAAAATGACTTCTGTTTAAGTCTGCATAGGCTATAGGCTCAATAGGAAGTCTTAAAGAACTAGGTTTTACCGAAACCTCTTCCCTCCACTTGTAAAAATTACAATTAGTGGGTCATGAGAAATTATATTTTCAGAAAAATGTAATTACTTCAACCTGAAGAGGATAATACTGGTGCATTGAGCTCCCCAAAACAATAGAGATACGTTTAAAATTATAAGTCTTCAATTGGGTAATTGAAAGGAAGCTTTTCTAAACGCAGATGGGGGAACAGTTTATTTTTCATTATCTTTATTTTTTTGTACCAATTAATCTGCCTTATTTAATTATGAGCCGCACAAATTAAACAATAAAGTCTACTGGAGAGGAAACTGATTTTTTTCAGTGCAGGGATGGCTACGTTAAACATAATATAATACATCAGTGGCTGTGACAAGCCTTGTCAGCTGCTGAGAAAGACAAAATACCCTTCTGCCCATATGCTGCACCACTGATATGGCTTTTTATAGCACATCAGTAGTGCCAGGGACTATAAAAGTCAAATCCATAATTGCAAGGGCTAAAAAATGGCAACCCTAACAGCCCTAATTAAATGAAATAGGTTTGCCTGGATGAGCTGAACACAAATATGCGGGGACACTTGAGCAAAGTAGATTTTGGGGAAGCGGCTTGTGCTTGTGTGTGATTGTATGTAAAAAAGGAGAGAACGAATCTAAGCCAAAAGAGTATGTTTCTGATTGTTCACCAAATGTGTCTGTGAGATTTTATTTATTATTCATTAATTAGTCATCAATTATAAAAATGCATGGCTATACTTGACAGGAATTAACATTCGCTAATAGAAGAAGAATAAATTGAATAGTGCAGTAGTCTTAGTGACACTTTCTGTAAACATGCATCTTTCTGATGTGCTATGGTCACACATTTCTGAGGACCTCACATTTAGCTTTTCTGTAGTAAATTAACAGCATTATTTGCTCTGGGATTTTTTTTAATGCACAGTGTTATAGTATTTATCTGGATGTCATTAATAACGACACAAAAGTTTGATAATGGATATTTCTCTGCCAGTTTGAACTGCCCTCTCTTCTCATATAGGTCTACCTGGTTGCTAGCACCATGTAGCCTACACTGTGCAAAAAGAAATGGGATTTGCAGTGTACATTTCTACAATATTTTTAATTCACATCTTTGTATTGGCCTCAGTTATAGTTGACCAATTACAGATTAGGTAAAGTACTATTGGCTTTTGTGAATGGGACAATTGGAGAAAATAAAAGGCTCCCTTGTTATGTCTCTTTTCTACTGTAGCTCTCTTCTGTCTTCTGGCTCTGTCTGTTTTCTCTCGGGTTATCTTACAGTTTATGTCAGTTTAATTGCTATTCATTGTTTTGAGTTAATAGCTTACTGTTAAATAAACTATTCCTTACTCCACCAGTTCATATTTTTTTCTCATATGCCATGCCACTCTTGTGCTTTACTTGGTAATATTCAAAGTCAGCTATTCATTTTATGGGGTCAGATTAATCATATCTTTTCACAATACTTAACCACTAATACTTGTTTCTATCCTCATTCAAGAATACGCATTTGAAGACAAGGCCTGATGTTACTTTGTCCAATATTTTTCCACAAAGTAGCCTGTTCAATAAATCCACAAATGATTCAAATAGCCTACCTGACATACAATTGGTGTAATGGCTGTGCCCTTAAAAGGCCCATGCAAATGTTCTAAGAAATACCTGCATAATTTCAGCAGAAATGATCAGCAAATACAAAGGCCTAGGAAAAGGATCACGGACAGCTGTCTTCTAGTCTAGGCTTAGACTGCACCTTTACATATGTATAAAATCTTAAAAATTAGGCTTAATCTGGTCTGGAACCAGGTTGCACTTTACGGCTAGAGTTGCATTGGTTTCATAAATAATTAAAGATGTCAGGTTACAAAGGATTGTTTGTATATATCTTCCTATGTTAACTTATAAAGCTCAATAGCCTATAAATAGCCCCACATATCATAACAGAGGTACTGTATTGGTATTTCAATACATCTTTGTACTGCAATATTATTATGTATAATATTACTGTAATGTCATGTAATGTAATAGTAGGGTTAACTTGGATTAATGCATTAGGAGTTTCTAATAATTATTATTGCATAGCCCAATAAAAAATGTATACTTGTGTGACAAGAGGATGTGTCTTGATAGGCTATGTCCCATATCCACCAAACCGGCTCGGCCCTCCCAACCGCATCCTTGGCTTGATGACTCCATCCGTCGACAGCGTACAAACCTCAGAGCTGCTGAAAGGCAATGGCGCAAATCAAGAAATCTTTCTGACTTAAACAGGTTCCAGGCACTGCTCTCTTCCTTCTCATCTGATGTCACTGCTGCAAAGAAGGCCTTCTATAATGACAAAATTCAAAACGCCACGGAAACCAGGAGACTATTCTCAACCTTCAAAACTTTACTCAATCCCCCTCCACCACCTCCTGCTACCAATCTGACAGCTGATTCTTTTGCTTCTTTCTTCAACGACAAAGTAGCTGCCATCAGTAGGCAGTTCTCTGAACCAACTGCAAAGGCTACAACTGGACCGTATACTAACGGCAGCACCTCCGATTACAATAGTCCTGCCGCGACATTTGCTTCATTCAAACCCCTCACCGAAATGGATGTGTCTAAACTTCTCACTTGCAGCCGTCCTACAACGTGCCCTCTGGACCCGATTCCAACCAACCTCTTGCAATCCATAGCTCCAACTATCACACCAGCTATCACACATGTGATCAACGCTTCACTATCAACAGGAATCTTCCCTTCTGCATTCAAGCATGCTCAGGTAACACCTCTACTCAAGAAACCCTCTCTTGCTCCCGACCAGGTGGGAAACTACAGGCCGGTCTCTCTCCTTCCGTTCCTTGCAAAAACTATTGAAAGGGCGGTATTCAAACAGGTTACTGAATTCTTGAACCAACAGAATCTACTCGACCACAACCAATCTGGCTTTAAGAGCGGCCACTCCACTGAAACAGCTCTACTATCTGTGGTTGAAGCCTTAAAAGAAGCCAGAGCGGAATCAAGGTCATCTGTACTCATCCTGCTTGACCTGTCAGCTGCGTTTGATACGGTAAACCACAGTATTCTATTGTCTATACTGTCAAACATGGGCATCAAGGGTGATGCATACTGCTGGTTCGAATCCTACCTCACTGGGCGACTGTTCAAAGTGTCCTGGCTAGGACACACCTCTGCGCCTTACCACCTTGCTACTGGAGTACCTCAAGGATCTGTGTTGGGTCCCCTTCTTTTCTCCATCTATACCACTTCCTTGGGCCAAATCATCCGCCAGCACGGCTTCTCCTATCACTGCTATGCCGATGACACCCAGCTCTATCTGTCATTCTCACCCGATGACCCAACCATCCAAACGCGAATCTCGGATTGCCTCTCTGACATCTCTGCATGGATGCAAGACCATCATCTCCAGCTGAACCTCTCAAAAACCGAGCTGCTGGTCCTCCCAGCTAAACCAACTTTTCATCACAACATTTGCATCAACTCTGGCTCCTTGTCTCTTGCTCCCTCACGGGTAGCCAGGAACCTAGGTGTTATGATTGACGACCAGCTAACCTTCAAAGACCATGTTGCTTCTGTTGCCCGGGCCTGCCGCTTCGCACTATTCAATATCAAAAAGATCAGACCATACCTAACTCAACAAGCCTCCCAATTGCTGGTTCAAACTATGGTCCTCTCACGCCTTGACTACTGCAATGCCCTTCTGGCAGGACTTCCTGCCTGTGCCGTCAAGCCACTTCAGATGATCCAAAATGCTGCGGCGCGTCTCATCTTCAATCAGCCGAAGAGGACGCATGTCAC
>JAGFZM010001237.1:209892-220801 GCA_017657215.1 Limnothrissa miodon
CCAGACCCTCTGTACGAAATGAAATGAAAGTACAGGGCGGGGCTGGCGAGGGCAAGGCTAACAGAATGGTAAGTTTCTGTGGCACATTCAGTTTAAGCTGAGTTTTATTATTGTATGTTTCAAATGGTCTTCCTTTTTAGCTATAAATTCATTCTCACCGTATTTCTCCTTTAAACATGGTCAAAAAATGACGCCGTGCACACAGTGCACACATTAACAAGTATGTTCAAGGGGCTACTGTAAGCTCCATCTGTCTTACAAAGCTAGTGATGTCCCTTGACAACAGCCTGCAACAGCTGCTCAACCTTTCCCTACCATCCTACATTTCACATGCTTGAGGGTACCGAGCTGATTGGCCAGTCAGTATGCAGTTAGCTAATGAAAAAATGAATTTCTTCACTGTAATTTCCGTACTTTTCGTCCATTTTTACACGCACAAAATATCATAACAAATACAAAATGTTTTAGGCACAAAATACTTTTGGCAAAGATTTTTTCCATACATTGAGAGCTTTGTACATTATGAGGTGACAAATGCATATATTAATTTACCACATCCTCAAAGCAACTTTCTAACCTTAGCTATATTTATGGGGTCAAAAAGGAGATGTTTTTCAAGACTATTCATCCTAGACTCCATGTGATATGTGATAGCTTCCATGTGAATTTAATTTTAAAACATGCAAGACAGGGGCATGGGTTTGGTATGGACAATAATTATTGAGTTTGCAAATATGTGAATAATTTTATTTTTTAACTAAAATATAGGCTAATGCTAATTATAGGTAGGGACCATTTTGTCCAATTGACTCGTCTTTGTTGTATTGGTTGGTGAGATCACAAATGCCCATTATTTATAAACATAGCCTATGTTACATTCCAAAAATAAAAGCTGCAGTGAAAACTTCACCATGCAAAGAATGCTTTATGGGTACTTAAGGTTTTACAGTCTTACATGGGCCTGGGATAAGCTCAATTGCGATCGACCAGAAGACAAGGAAAACTATTCTGTGGTTGCACAAATAACATTTTACTCTTGGAAATTATGGTCTTGCATCTTTTGGGCCACAGAAGAGAATCATCCTACTAGTTTAAGTGAACAGTTCAAAAGGCAAAATCTATGGTATGGAGGTGCCTTACTGTAGTACAACTTGGACACCTTTTTAACTATTATTAACTATTTTAACCATTTTTATTATTATTATTATTATTATTATTATCTATATGTTTTAATGCCTTTCACATTCCAGGTTTTTTTTTTATCAACAGAATTTTTGAAATGCTAGTCTACAGCCCACAGAGGCTAAATTGTGAGAATTGCGATTCTTTGCAAAACTGTAAGAGCACATTCATTATACTACATGAATTGACGTAGACTAGCCTAATTAAAATGCAGATAGGAGTCTACGCAAGTTGCCCAGACCTGTCCTAAAAGTTAATTAGCATCAATAAATGTTTGGAAGGGATTCATGGGTCCTGCCCATCTCGTTTTGGATTGGACTAAAACCTGTGTGTGACGTTTTCACCTAATTCACTGAATATGGGTTGGTGGGATGCTCACCCGACGAGCTACAGTGGATTTGCTGCTCAAGAAAATGCCATCTATGCTCCTGCAGTAACTTGGTTTTCAACAATGTTGTCTTCCTCAGTTACGTTGAAAGATGGCAACATTTTTACACGAGCGAGGAGTAGAGAGTTTCAACTTAATTGTAAAGTAAGTCTACTCAGAGATCAAGACAATGTTTTCAAAAAGGCCGACTCTGATCTGCCTTCATTCAGCGTTGAAGCACTGATGTCAAGTAAACCGAACAGGTCCACACGTGACTTTCCCGCGGGCCTAATGACAACTCCGCCGGTTAACGTGTCGCCATCTGTCTCACCGTTTTTGTCTGGACGACAAATGAAAAATGACGAACGGTCGTATGAAAATTTTGGAAAGCACGAGCGAACATCATGGACACTCCATCTTCGATTTCCTCACAGTAAGTTGGTAATTTAACGTTAAACTATATAGCCTAATAGATTGAGTTTCAGGTTAACGTGGGGTCTATCTATCTCAACAATAGTTGGGTGGGACGTTGTCATGTAGGCCTACTTGCCGCACTATCTGTGTAAATTAACTTATTTTCAAACTCCTCGAGTTAAACAACTGAGTTTAGGCCGACTTTTCTCCACTTTATCAAGTCGTCTGACAGTACCAGCCTACAAATCATTGAATCAGATTAGACTTTTCCTGCATCTTGCTACTCATTTTGTCATACGAGCTTGTTGTCTCTTCACCATCATTTACACAACTCTGCACAAAATACAATCCCGTACCCAGACCATTGCTCTAGATTTATTCATTCAGGAACCATAACATCAGACACTCCAACGTGAAGTGTAAAAGGATAAAAAAATTATGTTAGGTTACTTATGAAAAGTAATCACAGCCAATATCATTGTTGGCAACTGGGCAGAAATACAAAATATTGTAATTTCAGAAAAATCCAGGTCAAAATATAGGCAAAATGTAGTTTGATAATTTTTTTTTCAATAGCATCGTTTCACACGCATCCTAGAAAAGACCTCCCGAGTGACAAAGAAAAACTTCTATTATTTTCTCTAGGCCTATTGCTCTAGGGGAAATCTTGGGAAGATCCACAGCTCAATGGGCTGATCCTTAGTCATGCAGAAAAAAAAAATCACAATTAGCGGTTGCTATGATAGACAGCGACTGGTCCTGCTAGCTGAGTATCAATATAATGGGCACAGTGTATTATCAGCCTAACATGTTGATAAAAGTGTGAAAGCAATCATTGAGGTCCTATTTAGAAAGTGCTGAGATGGGACCTCTAAAAGCAGGGTTGATCTTGACACTCGTCTCCTGTGAAGTCGATTGTTGTTCACTCAATGTGTGTGTATTCAAATGATCACAAGATCATGGCGCTAGTTCTGCTTCATATATAAACTCATCCAAAATGGCCTACTTTGGAAGATTTATTTAAAGCTTGTTGGCTTGTAATTGAAGTAGAATTGCAGATATAAAATGTAAAAAAAAAAAAAAAAAACACTAGATGACTGATTTACACACTGATTTTAGACATTTATCTGAAGATTTTTCGTATGCAATCATCAGGCTGAATGTTTCTGCTGTTAATTTTGCAGAAATCTATTTTACCTTGAAATAAAGATATCACCAGATTACATGGTCCCATAGTCATCTGGAGTGTGAGAGAAATGGGGATGATCACAATGATGGTAAAAGAGCTATTGGGGGCATTATTTCCAAGAAGGCCGGCTTCTTTGTGTTGAAAGATGAACGATGAGCATGCATGAAAAAAAATATCTGTGCAAGGTTTTACATTTGCTTAATTGAAATAGGAATGAAATAAACACCTCTTCATTTTGATCAGGGTGTTTTCATATGTCTAAAGCGAGTAGTGCAAGGTCCCTTTATTACGCCAGGGTTTGACTAAAATTTCATGTTTTTCCAATCCTTTACGCAAATGGTGGCATATCCCACATTTCTGACTGTAAGCCAAATCATGTTTATGTTTATAAAAAATAAATAATACTGCAATTTATTCGGACTTAAAATGGTCTTAAATAACAAGTAATGAAACAAAACACTTGAGGTCATTGAAGTTAAACTGACCTAGTGACACTGGAAACATTCTTTTCTAAACTTGGACAAGTTATTGGCTACAATTTCAGGATATCCATTTATTAGGGCTGGGACAAACGATTATTTTTTAATCAATGAATCTAGCAGTTAATTTTTTGATGCATTGAATAATCTAACGATTAATTTTTAAATTTGAGTTCAATTTTATTTGATTCTCGATTATTTTCCACATTACCTGACTAATAAAATAATGTCTAAATGTTATTTTACATATCCATATAACACATATATTTAAAAATGAGGACAAAGGTTCAAAAGATAAGGTTCAATTTAATATAAAATAATTATCTTACAAAAAAAAACATTACAAAATGATTTTCCTTTGCTTTTAAGATTTATGACATAAGGTCGTCAGTTTGTTGAATGGAAGTCTATGGGAAGCAAATTGAAATTGTGCACTACAAACTACTACAAAATTCGCTGTGTGATTTAAGATTATGCAATGGAACTCCTAGAACAACCCAGATTCCAGAATCGCTTGTGACCTTGATCACCGGCCAGTTGAGTGGATCATTGCGGTGGCAGCATAGCTGATTTTCTTCAAAGGCCTCACGGTCCAAACTAAGCGCAGAGTGGGGTGTCTGTGAGTCACACTTGCGGGATAAGCCGAAAAATACGTGGCTGTCTGTGTGCTCCTCTCGTTGACACTCAAGCAAGGAAGTGCAGGACTGGGATTTTGGTTTTAATTTTTGAGAACAAGGGCTACATTTTGTAGAAATAGGGCTTTACTCTTTGAATTGCTCCCTAGCTACCTTGCATGGCAGCCTCTGTCACTGGTGTGTGAATGTATGTGTGTGACTGGGTGAACGTGAGGCATACATTGTAAAGCGCTTTGATGGCTCGTAGGAGTAGAAAAGCGCTTTACTCATACTTGAAACGTCCTGCCATAATTGAGCCACTAAACGGAGCAATAGAGTCAAAACGATTTGTACGTGATGTATGACGTCACCTTGCACTATCTGAGGCTTCGTTTGCCCGACACAGGGTTTTATCTGACATACCCCGTTTTGCTCGACACAAGCCTCGATCCCTTGCTTCAGACGTAACATCACCATTTGTCAGTGCTCATTCAATGTTGCGCTTCTCCCTCACCTGACGAAACAAATGCTCAGCAAGCTGCATGGCCGTAGTTCTTTTTTTTGTTGTTTTTTTTTTTATATTCTCTTTTCTTACAAACATTTTCACCAGATTTTGAAAAAACCCTCTCACAGGGTACAGAGGATGCAGGACTGCACAACATATCCCGGGCAAGCACACACAAATTTTAGTAGACATGCTTATGTTGTGCCCAGTATTTAGGTGGGTCAACCCACCGAGGAATGTTAGGCTCAACAAGGTATCTTTGTACCTCTACTGTGGCATTTGCAGTCACACTTTCAGCTGCCTCTCACATAGCCAGGTCTCTGAGTAATCACACAGGCCTGTCCTGAAATAATAAAAAACAAAACATTAGAAAAAGACTACACAAGCATGACAATACTGATCATACTGTAGGTTGTTTTTTTTATTGGGATCAGTGTGTGATCTGTGTTGCCTGAGCGGACATCAAATGCATTCACCCTTATTAACACGGCGTGCTGTGGTGTTTGAAAATGGGCTCCACAGTCATTGGAGATAGTCAGCTTCTTTTCCTCGAAACCACTTGGCCTGCTTTTTAAAATCTGCTCACATGGCACTGAAGAAGCTGCTATATATAAAAAAAAACCTTTGGGCAAGGATAAATAAGTTTGGATATGGTGTTTTGTGTGTGCTCTCAAATGTTGATTTTCAGTTCTGGTGATGTGTGTTTGTTGCAGATATCTTTGGACTTCAACTCTGGCATCAGCAATTGAGTTGTGGGACTTCCTGTTCTGCTGTACAGTGGCATCTTAATGACGCCACAGATTACCTGAGGACAAAACAAAGAGGTTATTAAATGTGAAAATGAAACACTATTGTAGTGTGCAGCACTGAGTGGAAATGGAAGGGAGAGGTCTGCGCTGGACAGATTTTTCCCTCCTGCTCCCACACACTCCCGCCAGTTTCTGTCCCGCCCGCACCCGCATATATATATATATATATATATATATATATATATATATATAATATTTAGTCCCGCTCCTGCCCTGCCCGTGTGTGCTATTACTTGTCCCACTCCCGTCCCGCTAAAATCCTGTGGTTTTCACGTAAACAAATTATTCTAACATTCTTAGATTCTATGCCTGTTTCCCAAACTTTATCGCATGTGAACGGCCACGCACAGCTCCTAAAATCATTCTGTGTTGCGCGTAAGGGCCGCTGTCCACACCTGTGGTTCTGAAAATTGCCAATGTTTACCTGTGAAGTGGAGCACGCCACCACCTAACCAAATACAAAATCCGATGCATTTGTTGATGTCAAGTTTTACATTTTATAAGGCTGGGTCTAGTGTTTTAGTAGTTTGAAACAATTCACAAAAGTTATTTTTGGCTAATAAAATGCAGTGCACATATTGTCAATATTGCCAATTATCATGAACCAGAGCAACCTTTCATGTAACATTTAGCCTATAAATAGGCTACGAGGACCAAATAATATCACAGGCACATTCAATTTCAAGAAGACATCAAAATCAAACAACTATGCTATGAGTTTTAAATTCTATGGGAGAATTAATAGCATATGTGGGAATCTTCAGCGCACGAGACTTCGACAACTGTTGCGAGAACATTGCATGCCACACGGTGAACTATGACCCTGCATAGCGCAAACACTCTTAAGTTTAGCTCACACATGCAGTAATACCATATATCTTCCCCAAATAAAAAGGACAACATTTGGCACATTGAAAATCATTTTGTGAAATGTATTTAATGCAAATGCACTTTGCAGGATTCCAGAGAACATGCCTATGTCCCGCTCCCGCGACCACACCTCTCCATTCCCGCCCGCTCCCGTAAGAGCCAATATTTGACAAATATTGTCAAATATTGTTTAAAAGCGGACACCTTCTTTTCTGCCGACAATTTTATAGTGGCTTTGTTAAATGGGGAGAGCACAACAAGGCACGCCTCGACAATAGCAAGCAAATCAAGAGTTTTTTTTTTAACAAAAAGGGTGATCGTCTGAGCAATGCAGAGACCATGTTTCAGGTTTAGCTTCCTGCCTACAGCAAACATATTGGATGCAGCATCTGTCACAATGCAGGTGACTTTATGCCTCAGGGCTCCAGACTAACTTTTTGTGTTGGTTGCACTGGTGCGCCTAACTTTTTTTTTTTTAGGTGCACCAGCACAGAATTTAGGTGCACCCAATTTTTTATTATGTCGCCTTTAACAACAAAAGGTCATCTTTTTAGCCCTCCTTTCATGTATCAAAACGTTGTCGACCCTTCAACGAATGCACTTTTCCCACCCATAGTTTGCCCGCACTCCCGACAGTATATACAGTGCACTGACTTATGTTCTGTACTGCAGTGTTTTTCAACCTTTTTTGAGCCAAGGCACACTTTTTCATTGAAATCACGAGGCACACCAAAAACAAAAAAAAAAACCTCTGTAATCTATATACGAAGTATAAAGTAATTCTCACCAAGTGACTCAAGTGTCATGAATAGGAATCAAAGAAACACAAAGTAGTATTTTATACCTGAGACAGCACAGACACTTGACAATAGCTTTGCCACATCGCCTGCTAATTCTCCTTTCTGAGAAGATAATCACTGAAGTTTTCCATTTGACAAACACTCTCCTTTGTAGTAAAAAAAAAAAAAAAAATATATATATATATATATACACTTGGGCCTAACCTAAAATAGCCTATAGCCTTAATATTATATCGATGAAAGAGGCTATTTTGCAGTAGCCTAAGTGATACTAATATCACAGCAAACTTGTATCTGCAGCTGCCTACAGCAGTTTAATTTCTTGAATTCATACTTGCTTACATGCATGTTCCATGTCATCCTAAATCTTAACTTCTGTATAGTCTTACAGTATTTATGATGCACAAATATTTGGATTTCCGGTTTTGATGAAAGGCATATAGTTACAAACTAGACATGGTGCAATCAGGAAGTAGTTTGACTCCTGACATTTCAGTCTAATGAAGCAGGCTCAATCACTAGGCTACCTACAGTCATCATGTAAAGCCAATTAACGGCCATTAACCACAGGATGCATTTAAGTGAAAGTAAACCCCCACTGCCTTGTATAAGCCGTTAATATAACTGACCATTTTGCTGTACGTTGAAGAAGAGTGATTTACCAATAACTTTACATTATATCTAGCTTTTTTCATGCTAATCACCAGCGGAAATATGTGGTGTTATTCACCAACACTACACATGCGTTCATGGCGACAATTATTTCAATCGCGGTAGAAGTGAGGTTGTGTTAAGGCACAATTAACTTTGACAACCCTAGTTTTTACAGCTTTGTTGTACTCTAAGAAGTGCTTTCGCTTCAGACTATGAAATTCGTTTGCAGTGTTTCATTCCTTTGTAATGATGGTCCCCCTGCACGTTTTACAAAAATATGTGCTTTGCCGAGTATCTGACGGGGGAAAAACAAACCGGTTCCACACCACTGAAGTTGCACCATTCTGTTTCATTCATTTCGCCCTTCTCATTTTCTGTTGCCACCATGCGGTTTCTGACATGTGCGTAAGAGCGTATCAAAACAAAGGCGCTGCGTGTGTTTGTTTCACCCATATTATATTGCAATATCTAATTTATTTTGTTAATATATTCCTGCTGGATTAATCACACTATGCAGCTTGGTGACATCACTAGAGATGACATTGATAGGGGAATTGTTTGCAAAAATAGGACAGTGGCAAGATTCGAAAACCCCTCCCAGCATGTTGGTGACATTCGAAGCTTTGGACGTTGTCAGTCACATGGTTGATACAAGCTTTAACAAACTGTGTCAAACCACTTAGCTTCAAAGAAGTGAAACAAGCTTCAGTGTTTCGGTACAAACGTCCCATTACTCTGTTTCTTTAATTGACCAATGTTCTGAGCGTTTGTCGATAACACTAGGACTGCTTTCGGGACTAATAATAATAATCATAACAATAGTATACTATAGACTATATAAAACAATATAGACTATGCTACGCTATAGGTGGTTTGTGGAAAAGGGCTTGCGCTATACAAATGTGCTGGTATGGGAAGTGGGGAACGTGCTTATGCAACAAATGTGCTTATTGGGGAATGTTTTGTGGCATTAGGTGGATTGTTTTAAGGAGCACTGGATGTTGTACTAGCAACACCACCATTTCTATGTTTGAAGAACTCAACATTGAAGAACTCATTGTTGAACTCAATGTTGAGCCAGCATACAAGCTAAAGACGGTATTCAATTCAATTTTATTTATATAGCGCATTTTTACAAAAGGCATGTCACAAAGCGCTGAACACAAGAGGCCCAATGAGCAACAGGGGCAAGGAAAAACTCCCTAGCAGCGTTTTTTGTTTTTACTTGTTATGGTAGAGGAAGAAACCTTGGGCAGTTCCGACGGCTCAAGGGGCTAACCCAACTGCCTAGGGCAGGTTTTCAGTCTCTCAGATGGTGAGTAGTCCACTATTATTCCATTAGATACACATTACAAGAAAATTTTGGTAAATAAAGTAAAGTAATATAGGAGTCCCATTAGAATCCCAGGATATAGTCCCATGTCATTAGGCGCAGTCAAGCCAGGGGCCAGCTAGAGGCTGTCTCAATCATGTCAGGGTCATCTGTGAAGCTGAGGGCAGACCACCCAGGAAGCCAGAGATGCAGGATCAGGCAGTGGAAGGCAGGGGTGACCCTCAGCAGGGAGGCAGTGGCATGGACAGTGGAGTGGGTTGAGGACCATTCATGAGTGCCGCCGGATCACGTTGGAAGAAGGTCCCAGGAGAACCCAGGAGGTGCAGGCGCAGGCAGTGGAAGGCAGTGATGACTCACGGCAGGGTGGTAAAGGCATGGAAAATCAGAGAGGAGATGAGTTAGAACAGTCTCCATCAGATTTCAGAGAATGTGAGTTATATTGCATGTGAAACCATATACAGATGCTGGCTAAGTGAAGAGAGAGAAGTAAGTGGAGAGGAAAGAGAGAGGAGGAGAAAGAATAGTGAAAATTGTACGGGTTAACAGATGGGTGGATTGTGGCGGCATTAAACTATAGCAGCATAACTAAGGTATGATGTATAACAAGCCAACACCACCAAAGGAAATGGTCAGTGGCCACCAAGCCCTGGACGGGAGCTTACAGCAGAGGCAGTCCTTTCCAATAATACCCTGAGGAGGTGTGGCTTACCATACACCTTCCCTAACTAAAGGGGTCAGTAAATAGAAAAGTTTTGAGTCTAGACTTAAAGGTGTTGAGTGTGTCCACTTGACGAATGTTAGAAGGGAGTTTGTTCCACAGGACAGGCGCACGATGGCAGAATGCTCTTCCTCCCATTGTCGATTTTGATATTCTAGGAATTACTAGGAGACCAGCATTCTGTGACCTTAGGGGTCTAGAAGGGTGGTAGGGAACAAGTAAGTCTTTAATATATGCTGGAGCAAGGCCATTAAGGGCTTTATATGTTAGGAGAAGTATTTTAAAATCAATTCGGCTTTTAACAGGAAGCCAATGTAAGGAAGCAAGGACAGGTGTGATATGTTCATATTTTTTTGTCCTAGTGAGTACTCGTGCTGCAGCATTTTGTATTAGTTGAAGGTTTTTGATGCAGCTAGTACCACATCCAGAGAAGAGTGCATTACAATAGTCAAGTCTGGAGGTAACAAATGCATGTATTAGTTTTTCTGCATCCTCAAAAGAAAGAAATTTTCTGACCTTAGCAATGTTGCGTAAATGAAAGAATGAGGTTTTGGAGATATGCTTTACATGACTATTTAAAGAGAGGTCTTGATCAATATACACCCCAAGGTTCTTGACCTTTGTGTTAGGTGTGAGTGAAAGGTCACTAAATAAGCTCTGATGATGGGGTAAAGTATTGGTCAGGTTTTTAGGGCCAATCAACATGACTTCAGTCTTATCAGAGTTTAAGCAAAGGAAATTCTTAGTCATCCAGTTTTTGATGTCACTGAGGCAGGCAACAAGTTTTGCTACTGGCGTACAATCATTAGGCTTCATTGAAAGGTATAGTTGGGTGTCATCTGCATAAGAGTGGAAGGTAATGCCATGTTTTCTAATAACAGATCCCAAAGGTAGCATGTAAAGGGAGAATAGCAGAGGTCCCAGTACTGATCCTTGGGGCACACCATACTTGACTTCAGTGTGGCATGATGCTTC
>JAGFZM010001237.1:220811-241999 GCA_017657215.1 Limnothrissa miodon
TTATGTGCATGTACAAACTGGTAACGTCCAGTAAGGTATGACCTGAGCCAGGCTAATGCAGAATCTTTGATGCCAATCATATGCTCAAGTCTATGTAGTAGGACTAGTAGCAATAGTGTCGAAAGCAGCACTTAGATCCAGTAGGATTAATAATGAAATGCATCCATTATCAGATGAAATAAGGAGATCATTGTAGACCTTTACTAGGGCTGATTCTGTGCTATGGTATGCTCTAAAGCCAGATTGATAGGTTTCCTGAATGTTGTTTGCGTCTAAGAAGGTACAAATTTGCTTAGACACTATTTTTTCAAGAATCTTGGATATAAATGGGAGGTTGGATATAGGTCGATAGTTAGCCAGGACATCAGGGTCAAGGTTGGGCTTTTTGATTAAAGGCTTAATGACAGATGTCTTGAAAAGTTTGGGAACATGTCCTGCTACAAGAGTGATTTATAATATTAAGTATCGGTTCAGCTAGGTTAGGGAGAGTAGCCTTAAGGAGATCAGTAGGAATTGGATCCAGTAGACAAGTAGAGGCCTTACTTGATGAGATCAACTTGATAATTTCAGATATACTGGCAGGTGTAAACGAGTCCAGGTATGCTATAGGTCGGCTAGGACTTGCTGTTTCCATTATAGGGGAACCAGCTGAATTTGGGGTTTGAATGGTGTTATTTATTTTACCTCTTATATTCAATTCAATTTTATCATGAAAAAAAATCATGAAATCATTGCTGTCTAATGTTATTGGAATGGAGTGTCACTTCATTCCTACTTTTAGTTAAGCGCGATATTGTGTTAAAGAGGAATTTGGGATTGTTTTTATTATCATTTATAAGTGAGGAATAGTATTCTGTTTTTGCATTATTAAGTGCTTTCTTATAGTTTTTTAGGCTGTCTTTCCATGCAAGATGGAACACTTCAAGTTTGGTGGCATACCATTTTCTCTCAAGTTTACGTGCAGCTTGCTTCATTGAGCGTGTCTGTGCTGTATACCATGGGGCAATTTTGTCTTGTTTTCTAATTTTCTTTTTAAGTGGCGCAATGGAATTTAATGTAGTGTAAAGTGCATCTATAACATTATCAGTTAATTGATCAACTTGAGTAGGGCTGGGAGGAGGGCCTTCTAATGTGTATTGTGTCATTAAGGGTTCAAGAAGAGAAGGAATTTTATCTATGAAGTCGCTTGTGGCTTGGGGGGTTATTCGTCTAGTGTGGTAGCAAATAGAGTTAGGGGCTGTAGAATCTATTATAGTCTTTAGAGTTATTAGGTGATGGTCAGTTAGTGAAGGACTTTGAGGTAGGATAGCAAGTTGTTCTATTTGTGCACCATATGTTAGAACAAGGTCAATAGTATGACTACCTTTATGTGTAGGTGCATTAACATGTTGGAAAAAGCCAATGTGTTCAATTAAGGATTGGAACGCTGATGTCAGGCTATTATTTACATCATCCATGTGGATGTTGAAATCGCCCAATACTATAATATTATCAGTTTTAATGACTAGTGAGGAAAGAAATTCTGAGAATTCAGTAATAAAAGTCAGAATAGGGGCCTGGGGGTCTACATAATGTTACAATTGTTAAGGGTACATTAGATCTAGATGTTTTGTTAGGTTGCATAAGATTGAGAACAAGGACCTCAAAAGATTTAAATTTGTATTCAAATTTGGGAGCCATAGTAAGGTTAGAGTTATAACTTGTGGCAACACCACCGCCACGACCATTGTGTCAAGGTATGTGGTAATTAAAGTGACTTGGAGGAGTAGCCTCATTAAGTGGAAGGTATTCGTCCGGTATCAGATGTTTCGTACACAACGTCCAATACAGCTGCTTGGTATATAATTAGAATATCTTCAAAAAGTTGTTTCACTAATTCCATTTATTAAAATATCCATTTTATTTAAAGTGTTTTTCTTTTCATTGTGATGATTATACTGACAACTAATGAAAACCCCAATTTAGTAGATCAGAAAATTAGAATATTGTGAAAAGGTTCAGTATTGAAGACACCTGGTGCCACACACTTATCAGCTAATTAACACCTGCAAAGGCCTTTTATATGGCATCTCAGTCTAGTTCTGTAGGCTATGCAATCATGAGGAAGCTGATTTTACAGTTGTCCAAAAGACAATCATTGACACCTTGCAAAAGGAGGGCAAGACACAAAGGTTCATTGCAAAAGAGGCTGGCTGTTCCAAGGACTCTGTGTCCAAGCAAGTTAATAGAGAGGCAAAGGGAAGGAAAAGATGTGATAGAAAAAAGTGTACAAGCAGTAACCACACCCTAGAGAGAATTGTGAAACAAAACCCATTCAAAAATGAGGGGAAGATTAACAAAGAGTGGATTGCAGCTGGAGTCAAGCATTACTTGTGTCAAGCCACTCCTTTACAATAAACAGCGTCAAAAGTGTATTGAGAAGAACTTTTTGAAAATATTGTAATTGTTTGACCATCACCTATACATGTCAAAAGTACAGCTGTGAAGCCTGTAAAACGCAGTTACCTTATTGGGTTATTGGCCTTATTACCTTATGAATTATTTTATTAGTATGAAAATGTTCCCATACTTGAGATCATCTTTTTAACTGACAGGCTGGGGAATGACGTGGACAGTGGATACGGAAAACCCCTCCCAGTGTGTCAGTGACTTTCGCTTTGTATGTCATCAGTCACATAGTCGATACAAGCTTCAACACACTGTGTCGAAACACTTTGCTTTGTATATGTAAGAAGCTTTGTTGCATCAGCACCATTTGCTCTGGCTTTTCTTTGTTTCTTGAGCTAATGCACTGGAACTGAGTTTGATTAGTATTGTTTTCTTTGTTTTGATGAACTTTGACTGCATTCCTTAATCCTGAAAATCCGTTTTCTCTCTTGTGCTCCTGTTTTGATGAACTGTGACGTGCCTGAATCGACTGTGTGAATTACTCCATTTTGTCATGATTTCTTTTTTTGCCTAAGCAGGGAGCTAGGAGAGAGGAATTTAATGAAAGGTGCTCTATGAAATGTTGTAGGATGTTAACGTGATTTTATTTTTGTCTCGAATCGTAGGCGCAGCATCACTTGCTGTCCTGACTTCCTCATAAATATCATGACTACAAACAACCAAAAAGCATGAGACGGCACATGTTGCATGCACATACATGCACAGCACTAGCTTGAACCTGACAAACTTGCACTGATAGTTCACAGCACTCTGATCACAAACAAATTAAAACTTCGATGGCCTCTTGGTTTGTACTATATCCAGTACGCAATATGTGATTAAATAAAACAGGTCTACTGCTGTGCCTACTACATTATATTTGAACAGTCAACAGTGAGCTCTATGTATTCTTTATTGTTCTAATAAATAATATTTTAAAATCAGCCTTTACTTCCCCTAGTGGTTATTTTGGGGTGGGGAAACAGGTGCGGTGTGTTTTCCCCCAAACTACTACACCATCTCTGCAGCTCTACCCCTGAAGCATAATAAGGAACGATCACTCCCAATTGTATTGCCAGGAAGGACCTCATTCCTGAACTCTCCCATTGCTGACTGTCCCTCTAGTAATCCAACCCAACCTTTAAAGGCTCACTAAGCAACATTTTTCAGTGAATTAATCCGTTTCATACTGTTTAGGATGCTAACATGAGTCATTACACGGTGAACAAACGGTGTAGAATGCGCCACTGTGGCCTACAACGGTAGATACAGCATTTGCAATGTTCAACAGTAGCGGTCTGCCTCCAATAGAATGCAGTGCAATACAATGCAATACAGCGGTCTTTAGAGGGTGCTCGTGAGAGAAAAAAATAGAACGTTGCTTAGCCTTGCTTTAAGCCAATTAATCCTGTCACACCCATAATGGTGATGTAGAATATCACCATCATCACCATTATCTCACAAAGATTTACGTTCAAGATTATGTTTGATTGGCTAACAACACTGTGACGCTCCCTCTAGTGGGTCTGTCTGCAGGCAGCCTAACGTTTTCTTGAGGGCGGGTTAACTGCATAGCTAATGTTCAAATTGACGTACATTTGTACGGCTTCTCCGATTCGCTCATTTTTCCCGGCAGTTTTCTATCACAGGCGAATACAGACTACAGGGGTAGGAGAGCATTTTGAAGTTGAGCATAGAAGTACAACTTGGGCTGACCTATGGTAATGTAAAAACATCAAGTCTTAAACGGTTTATTTTGGAAGGAGACCTTTAAGTTTCAAGGTAAGCAAATACTTTTTCTCCTTGGGACAGGCCCTTATAAGTCTTTGAGTTGAAAAACATTGGTAGATGGTCAGTCAACTTGAATGCAAGAGTTTTAATCAAATGTCTAGCATATTCTACTAATGATGCTAACCGGATTTAACAGTAATTAGTTGTCTTCTGTGCATCATGGCGTTCACGATTGTGAATGCTATATTTGGATTAAATGTGTCGAGGGCGGGTGTCCATTGAGCGTGCACGAGAGCGAGCCAAGGAGAATGAGTTCACTTCTACTGTTTGGTAAAGTTGCACGTATAGTCTACAGAAGTTGCGGAAGAACTTTATGCTTTCACCCTAGCAGCGTCAGGTGCATCAGTGCGAACGCTTCCAGGGATGATCTCTTTTGTTTTAATGGAGACATACGCGGTGTGCATGGAGGGGAGGGGCTGTGTGTGTGCATGTGTGTGTGTGTGTATGAGAGACAGACGCGTGAGTGACAGAGGGAGAACAGCGAAAAGGAAATTCAGCTTAACGAATGCTGCGTGTTTTTCAATGGCGTTAAAATAAATAAATAAATATTTGTTTGTGAGAGCTGACGCCTTCCCTGCCGCCTTGCACAGAGTGAAATTCTACAATCCTGACACAGGAGAAATAAACACACAGGGCTAGTATGTTTGCATCAAGGTGCTGATATGTTTTCGTTTTTAAAGCTAACGGCAAAAAAAAGATATAATAAAATATTTACAAAAATGTGAGGGGTGTACTCACTTTTGTGATATACTGTATATATACATAAACGATACCTTGTCTCTATACAAAGTTACTTCCAAAGCGGGTGCTGGATAAACAAATTGTGTGTGATGGTGGGCAGGTGTATGCTTAATTATTTACGACAGCAGTAATAGACAATTCAACCTACAGGGGAACCAAAGTGTACAAAGTCTTTGGTATTGCTTTATGGTTAAGGTAATTATTAATCAAGATTGTGATATCCTGTAGGCAGGCTTTAAGTTTTGTTACTGGAGTACAGCCAGGCTTCATGGAGAGGTATAGCTGGGTATCATCTGCAGATGTGTGGAAAGTAATGAAAAGTTTTACTTTAATACTTTATTGCCAAATGACAACACGTCATCATTCGGGATTTTGTATGGTGACATTTGCTAGTGCATACACATATCACATCATCATACAACACAGTCACAAAGACACAACCTCACACTGCATACACACAAAGAGTCCTTCTTAACCTGTCAGCTCCAGAGTGTTTAATAAGCGGACTGAGACAGATCATTCAGAATTCTGAGGCCCTTTCTTATAACAGATCCCAAAGGTAGCATATAGAGGGAGAATAACAGAGGCCCCGGTACTGAGCCTTGGGTATACCATTCTTTGATTAAGTGTGGAATTATGATTCATTGTCACCATGCACAAACTGGTCGGGGGCCAGAGAAGTACAATTTGAACCAAGCTACTGCCAAATCTTTGATGCCTATATGCTATGTAGTAAGATGCCATGATCGATCGCATTGAACGCAGCACTAAAGTTCAATAAATAATTCTGTTATTCTATTCATTCTATTAGTGTTAAGCAATTTCCCCTAAAAATACATTCTCATATTTGGACCTGTTCAGTATTTGAACTTCTTTGATCCCCCATAACCTTGACGTTGATAATGAAGGAGTTATCGGCAGCAAAACAGCAGCCAGCGCTTACTAATAATGGTATTATAAAACATCTCAGTATATCTCTTCCTTCTTCCTACCAACCACGCTCAGACTTATTTGTTAACTAGCTTATATACAGTACCTAATACTTTGACATTTCTTCCTAGGACAAGTGACTCCGACTGCTTGCCCTCTGAGGAAACACAAAACCAACAGGAAGCCTCGGACACCCTTCACCACATCCCAGCTTTTGGCCTTGGAGCAGAAGTTTTGTCAAAAACAGTATCTATCCATAACAGAGCGTGCACAATTTTCAAGTTCTCTTAATCTAACAGAGACACAGGTCAAGATTTGGTTTCAAAATCGACGTGCTAAAGCCAAACGACTTCAGGAAGCAGAATTGGAAAAACTGAAGATGACAACCAAACCTTTGTTAGCCCCAGCTTTTAATTATTCTCCCCCTCTTGGTTTGCATGTGCCTGGTTCTCATGGATTTCAACAACATATTATAGGCCTTCCTATGTGTCCAATAGAACTCTATGCAGGTCATTTTGGATATATGCATTGTATGGCCTGAAATATCCATTTAAAGTCCATCCATTCAAACATATCCCCAGATAGTTCACTTCTGTAGGCTGAAGTGATCAGAATGCAGTCTACTCTGAACTGAATTATTCCTCAATGCTGATACTATTTTACACGGTCAGTTTGATAATTCACTGATGGGTGACCTTTATAACAATAAAAGAAGGGGTGGCATAGCAGATTACCTGGCAAACATGCCAGTATCTTTGTGTTGCCACCCTTTGTTTCCTTTAGTAAGGCACTTAACCCTAAGTTGCTAGGGGACATTGACTCTAAAATAAATAACAGTAAGTTAATTTTGGTAAGTTCATTGTGTCTGCTAACATGTAAATAATGTAAAATAATGAAGAAACATTCAACTGGATTACTTAAAATATCTGAAAAGATTGTTTGTTTGTAGAAGTATGCCATGTATGCAATGTATGCTGACAAAATGTAGATTCATGTGACAAGTTCTTTTTGAGGAAAAAAGCGCACCATAGCGCACTACAGTATAGGCACCATAGGGAATGTCATCCAATTGAGCCAGAATGACTTACTGGTAAGGGTTTTGGACTTGGTTCAATCCCTAATTACAAGTGATTTTCAGTTTATTAACAAATCTGTTCTTTTGAAGGAATATTCTCTGTGACCAACTTTAGTTCTTTTTTTGTTTTGGTTGTTCTTAAAAGTCTGACCTTTTGCTCAACATGCTAGTTCAGTGGCCATGGCTGAGGGGATCTGCCAAATATTGTCTTCAATATTCAATGAGCCCATTTAGCAAATGAAAAACAATAACGCATCACTTAATATTGCACTTATTGAGCACTTATCCATATTTGTGTTTGGACGTATTTTACCACCTTGAAAATGCAATATTAACTGGTATATGCACACTGTGGTGTTCCTTCTCCCTTGCTTATTACATTTATTTTGGTACATAAATCTACCTTGTTGCAAAAAGAAGACTACCGACATTCTTAAATCTAAGAAAGGAATTATTTACAATATTTCCAGTGCTTTCAGTATATTAAAATGGATGGAATAATCTTGTAGTGTAATTGATGTGGTCAATCCAACTTTAATCAATCAAACTTAATATATGCTTGACATTTTTAGCATACTTGCACTTCAGAAGTGTTGCATTAACTAGAGTTTAACATGATATTCTGTCTTGTAATATTAAATTGTGAAATTCTAAAGAATGCTTCTACATGACATTAAACATAAAAGCATGTTGTTGTATCCTGTTTGTGCTAGATTTCATCTTTAATACAGGTATCCAAGGTAATTTCTATGAACAGAATATTGTTTAGGTGAGGATTTAAATGACTGAAAATGTGTGAAGGACCTGCATTTTGGATTCATTTGTTTTATGAATTTGTAGCCCTGTAGTCCGAAATGCATTAATACAAATAAAACATCACATACACAAATTAACAAGAAATGAAAAGATCAAAATGACTAGCCAGGGCCAGCCCATACTTCCTGTGACGCTAGGGGTGGGCAATATAAACGGTATAAACGGTATGCGATATAAATTTGGCCAACGATAGAGATTTTGACTATACCGGCCTATTGCGATTAGTCATTATGTCATCAAAATGTGTCACGCCTACTAGAACGTGAACCTCTGAGCTATATGGCTCAGTGACGTGAACATGTGAGAATAAATAATTTGTGTTTACATGTTTCCAAAAGTTACCTGTTGTACTTGAAATTAGCTGAAATATCAGCATGTTTACATTTTGTTATTTAAGAACAGTGAAAGGGAAAGCAATGTTTTGCACTATAGTGACATTTCATTTTAATATTTACATTGCCACATTACATTCAGGGCTCGAAATTGCAACCATTTTGGTCGCATATGTTCCCGAAATTTCATCTATGCGACCTGAAATAAATATTTGGGCGCATTGGTGCGACTGCATGAAATTGTTGTAATGCGACCTGTTGCATACCTCCCAAACTGTACGCATCTTGCGCAGCAGATATGCATTTAAACATCAAACTACGGTGTACGATTTATCACTTCTTAATAGCCTACGGCATTGATTGATTAGTTCAGCCCGAGCACTAGGTAACTGGTACACATCGGACAGCAACATATGCTGGAAACGTGCTTGACTTCGAACTCCAAATGCGCAACAAGAAAATAATTGAGAAAAAGTAAAAAAAGAAAGTAAAGAACTTTGATTCCATCTTCATAATGTTGCTGGTTTTACAAGGGAGGACGGCGCTAAACCTCGTTTTAAAGGTAACGTTAATTGAGTATGGAAATTTGATTAAGGCTGTCAGAAAGCTATATTCACGCAAGTGCCTGCGGTAGCCCAGTAAGAAAAAAACACGACGAGAAGTAGGATGATGTGTGTGTGCCTTGCAGGTTAATAATACACACGTTAGCTGAGGGGAAGCAAATCAAACAACGTTTAAACATCTTAGAAGTTCCTGACGAATTAGCCTATCAAGATCAATGACCATGCCTACGTCCTTCTAAACGGCTTAATCATGCGTTTTGCATAGTTCGCATTTATGATTTTGCTGTTAGCCATCAAGGAGCAACAAGCTAACGTAGAAATGCTTTCATTTCTAAACATAGGCCATTCTTTTATTAGACCATCATGCGCCTGTAAGCTGCAGTAATTAATGACAATGACAGGCTAATAGGCTATTATAGGTTAGGCCCATAACTAATGCCTAATGCGCCTGTTGCGCCTCGCTGTGCCGCAGCAGTAGCCGACTGTAAGTAGCTACTCAATTTTTTTTTCCAAGGTTGGCAGGTATTAATTTCTCAAAAAAAAACAAAAAACAAATGTTAACAGTAGTTTCAAAGTAACATAGTAACAAATTTTCGTGTTCTTTTGTTTTTTATATCAGCATGTTTAGATTTTGGTTAAGAAAGTAAAAGGGAAAGCATTATTTTGCACTACAGTAGTGACATTTCATTTGAATGTTTACATTGCCTAGTTTTATACCTCATGGAAATTGTCACTCACAAGGTTTTCTATAATTACAGTTTTTGCACAATACATTTTATTGAAGTTACATTCTTGGTTGTTAATAGTTTAGAAAACAACTTCCCAATGTCTTCACTATGTGCATAATAGTCCCTATTCAGAAACGGTTATTTTGAAATGTACATACCAAAGAATACCACAATATATATCGTCTACCGTATATGGTTGAATTTATACCGCAATATAAATTTTAGGCCATATCGCCCACCCCTATGTGACGCTATATTGAATTTCGTAATTCCATTTACGTTTGCATGCAAATGCAGTATTTAAAGGTCTCCTTCCAAAATAAACCGTTTAAGACTTTATGGTTTTACATTACCATAGGTCAGCCCAAGTTGTACTTCTATGCTCAACTTCAAAATGCTCTCCTACCCCTGTAGTCTGTATTCGCCTGTGATAGAAAACTGCCGGGAAAAACGAGCAAATCGGAAATTGAACATTAGCTATGCAGTTAACCCGCCCTCAAGAAACGTTAGGCTGCCTGCAGACAGACCCACTAGAGGGAGCGTCACAGTGTTGTTAGCCAATCAGAGGCGATGCATATCATTAATATTCATAAGAATCCTCTCGAGCTATCCCTGCTCTCCTTTTCACCTAACTCTCATGACATTGTTTTAGTCAAGAGACCACCACAAAATTAATGAAAATACGATGGAATGAGACCTTTAATAGTTTTTAAATAGTTTTAATAGTGTATGACAATGAGGAGCAGTAAGAAACATGGAAACACTTAAAGAGAATTCAGAGGCTCAGAGAATGAGTGTTGGTGTTGGAACACATTCTAGCAATTTTTACATTACCCACTCTTAACTGTCACTCTGTCTTCCCCATTTAAAGTTTATTGAATAGTTTAACAGCCATAGTTAAAAAATATAGCAGAAAGTTGAAAATACATTTCACATAAGGAATGACTGAGACCTACATAACAAAGTTTGAAGCTGAATTAAGTCTGTTAGAATACAACACATAAACCTACTCTAGACTCCATGCTAACTCTCCCATTTTAAGTTTATAATCATGATATGATTATAGTTATGACTATGGTAGATGTAGTGGAAGGTTGCAACATGTTAGTTGCTTGGTTGCAACTGTGGCTGTTTCTAGAGTCAATATGGTGGTTACTAGATTAATAATTTTGCAACAATATTTGAGGTGGTTGCTAGCCAATTGCTGGGGCAGCTATGGTGGTTGTTACATCGTTGGCAGGCCAACCATGTCATTCTGTATGCTACTGATTAACATTTTACTACTTCCGGTTCTAATGGGGAAAAATCCCTTTGGACAAACGAGTGTTTCAATTATCAAAACATCATAAGGCAGTAGCTGACCTACAGTACGAGAACCTAGGCATTTGTTTTTCATCAACATCGTCTGGGTGTGTTTTTTAGATGCATTGTAACGATAATAAATGACTGCTGCTATTCCTCTGCTAACAGCGAAAATTTAAGAGCTTCATGGAGTTGTCTCTTACCTTTCATGTCATCTGAAACAATTTTGTGCCACAATTGCACTTCATGTAGTTATGGCATTCTTTAAGGATGATCATAAGAGAGTAAAAACTACAGCCAGGTGCTAAACAAAAGAACATGTTTTTTTGTTGATTCAAAATGCGAAAAGTACTGTACAAGAATTTTTTTTTAATTCAATATATTCGGTATGTACAATGACTCAATGTTATTTACAACAATCAACAATTGGTAAATCACAAAGCTTGTTTTAAAAGACTGCACTAAATCGACTTGACTCTAGATATTTGCAAGAAAAGGGATGAACATGTCATTGAGGTCGAGCCACTAGCTCGGTGGGTCAGCACGGTTTTGTTCAACTTTCTGGTAGTCATGGGTAAAGTAAGAATTCTGTAATTTAGTTGTAGTGATCGAGGAAGAAGTAAGACACACACCGCCGAATACATGTTCTCAAATGTATTGCCACAATGTTAATACATAAATACAATCCCGGAACACCTACCCTGCATGCACACAACCAAAACTAACCCTCTCTATGGACTGGCCATTTACCCCGTCCGTGGGCTAACTGATCCTAGACCCACCGCACGCACACACACACACAGCACACTTAACACACACAGAAGGCCCAGCTAGCCTAACAACAGATATAACTCATGTAAGAAAGTCTCTCTACTACCAGCATCCATAGAGTCCTGGCTCAGTCCATTAGAGTAAAGCACGGTGCGTAAACCAATGTCCAGCGCGAATTCCAGTGTCTGTTGTGCGGCTGCATTAATCCATCACCCCGAGAGTCTCTCGCCGACTCGAATTTGCCGCTTTTATCAGACCCCTCACAATCAGCAGCAACAATCACTCACATTAACAAGCTGCAGGTGTCTCACTCACCTGCAGACTTTCAATTAGTCTATCAGCGCCCCCCCCCCCCCCCCCCCCCCCCTTTGAAAAGGATGGCGTCCTCGCATCTGACATTCTTTAAATCCATATCAAAGTCTCTAAACTGTCCAGGTAGTTTCCGCAGCCTCTGAGCCTACTATATCCATGGCCATTCTTTCAAAGGGGTGTGAGGTCTGAAATGTTTGTTGCGGTGCCCTAAGGGCCGGTCCCGTAATCTTACTGGAAGCACATTCAGGGCAGGTCTTAAACCATGACCTCACATCCTCTGCCCATCCAGGCCAAAAGAACCGAGTACGAACCCTGTCTAACAGCTTTTCTGTAAACTTTTTAATATCATGGGAACCATGGAACGTGGAATAACAGCCCGCGCAACTCCACCCTCAGCAAACTCTAGGAAACCCCCACACAACTGAAGTTTTTCCCAAAAAGGCATATAACATAACAAATAAATTGGGGCAAGCAGCCCAGCCACTTGGTACACAGCCACTCCTCTTCTCTTTAACAGAGATCATCTCCTGTAAAATTGAATCGAAGCGCTGTCTAATAGGTAGATCTCCCTCAGGCTCATGATCATCAACACTCATACTCCTCCAAACGGCGAGACAATGCATCAGCATTACCATGACGTTTGCCTGGTCTATGCTGGAGAGTGTACTGAAAAGATGACAGCTGCTCTAGCCACCAGTCCACCTGCACTTCAAGCTCCTTAAAATTATGGAGCCACTGGCGCGAGGAATGATCTGTTCATAATAAAAACTCACGGCCAAGCAGATTATGGCGAAAACGTCTGGTGATGTGCACAGCAGCCGTAGCTCTGCCTTAGACAGGGCCCATGAACCATATGCAACGACTCGTTCCTGGCCATTTTGTACTTGAGAGAATACAGCCAACCACTTAGCTGACCCCAGAGCATCTAATGTATCATCAATCCTAGGGAGAGGATATGCATCTTCTACTGTAAGTTCGTTCAGGCGCCGATAATCGACACAAAATCGATTTGGTGTTGCAACCAACTTGTCATCTGTATGATATAGATTGTATGAGAGAGATTGCATTTTTGATATAGGCCTACATTATAGTCCTGGAGATACAAAAACATTTTTTCCTCCCAGACTTTGAATTCGATCTGTCAGATAGAAGCATAAAAAAGTTAAAACAAAACTAAGTTAAAATAAAATTAGGATGTATAAAACAATAATATGTCTGGAATTAGTATCATTGTGTATCAATTATACATTTCGATTTTTTTTTACATTTCCAGTTGCTTATGCAAAATATTATGACATGTAATGCACTATTATTTTCGAAAATTTAGGCATGATTTGTAATGTGTTAATGTCCAGAAATTAGCGCATAGTCCGCATCGCAGATGGAGCTCCCCTCCTGCAAGCGCGTTGAAGGAGCTAGAACCGATGCTTCCGAACTCTCTCCGCCTCCCCTTGGCCTTTCGTGAGTCTTATAAGCGCCTCTCAATGGGACACGCTGGGGGATCCATTTACGTCAGAGACGAAGCACTCTTACACACGGTGTATCAGACTTGCTATTCTGGGAAGTGAAGCCAGGAATAGGCCGACTCTGTCTTTTCTGCGAGTTTCTTCATTTGCTGTCGCGTATCGGGGGCAGAAGAAACAGCCCACCGTAAGATGGTGCAACTGAAGGCTTATTTGAAACATTTTGTTCTAGAATGAGCGGAAAGTAAATAGCCTACCTCTACCGTTGAGTAGGCTACCTGAAATAACAATCGTTGTGAAGGCTGTGATTCACGTTTAATGCGGGGCGTTTCAGATGTGATAAGGTAAGTGACTTGTTGACGATTAACGACATACATTTGAACCTCATTTAATTGAAGAGGTGGACTGTGAGTTACGTGTTGCGTAGATTATAGAAGGGGAATACCCATTGCATGCATGTAGCCTAACTAGACTTGGATTGTTGCGTAATATCCTGTGGAATTTGCTCTATTCCGCGGGAGAAGTGTATAGTCTGTTTGTATTTGAGTTTGCCTAACATTTTAGATGTTCTATGACCACCAGGGAAGAAAACAAGAAGAAAAAGGGTTCGTCATATTATGTTAATATCTGTGTGTTTAAGTGTGGGTGTGTGTGAAGTAGCTAGGCGCTTGTGTGCGCGCACTGTAGAGAGTGGGAGGTACACTGGCTCGTTCCGGGAATGTTCCATGACGTATTTGCCGTCAGGAAGGGGTGCGTGAGGGGGTTTTCAGCCAGGGGCTTCATTTCTCTGTTTTCAATAGACCGCAGGAGCAGCATCTTTCTTTGCTGCCTATTTCTGATACGCAGCCTGAAAAGCTTAGTAATAAGCAATAGGCTAACAAGTTGAACTGAAGGTTAGCATACGGATTGGGCATTTTCTGTGTTTTCGTAGATGAATGTTAGAGGTGTATGCGTATATACAACATTTACCCTGAAACGGTTGTTGACCAATCCTATATGACATCATAAGGCTAATAAAGTAGGCCTAATTCAGATTCAGGGCCGTTTCAACTCTTGCTTGAGTTTAGTCAGTCACAATTTTGATAGCTCTAGGACACCCTTTCAAAAATCTGCATTGTGTTACAGTAAAACTGTGGTTCTTCTGCTATAATGAAATATCTAGGTCCTGCATTGGAGTATTGTGCAGTAGGCTACAGTGCAGTACGTGAAAAGCAGTATTTTTGCTGTATCTTTGTGTCCTTTTTTTCTGAATAGCCAACAGTTCCAGTTCTGAATACAACTTTCATTAGGGAAATAAACTTTGTTGTGATAGTTAGCCTATCTTGCCCCAATCTTCCATCTCAGAGGGTAACCGACTTGATTGTACATTTTCATAAGCTTGATACAAATTGGCTGCTGCAAATATAGGCGGATGTGGAATGCTTTTCCCCACAGTTGGGGAGTTTTTGGTGTTAACAAAATGCAAATAGGAGATTAAAAAATACACAGCCTACACACGCTATTCAACAAAAATATAAACATATTCTTGTAGCCCAACATTTTCAAAATGAATGATAGGATTACGGGATGTACTGTAGGCCATGTATTATTAAAATGTAAGGTATACTATAGGCCTGTTGCTGTAGTAATGATAGCTGCCACACAATATAGAGCTTGAATCTTATGCATGAAGGAGATGAGTTTGCGCCAGACAGTGCTTATCATGAATAGAAAGTGAGAAGGGTTGTCCTCTATTCTGATATTTTCCCTCATCCTCCTCTTCACCTCTTCAGCCCCCTTACCAGCTGTTTTTTTTTTTTTTTACAACAGAGCTGATCTTCTTCACATGTACAGTATGTAAAGTTTGTTAATTTCTTCAGCTTTGATGCTACATTAAACAACAATATAACATATCAGGAGTTCTCGAAGTGGCCTGTCATGCTGTAAGATATTAAGAATTTTGGTTTTGTAATGTAGTAAACAATAATATATCCACGACTTAATAACTTAAATAACTAAACAATTCCATTGGTTCTTCTAACCATAGTTAATCTTTCCCTATCATTAGACTAATCCTTGCAAAATATTACATTTAGGCTATCTCCAAAGTGAAAAGTTAAAAAAAAATGTTGTCTCCTTAATCTAGTTCTGTAGCTCCTAAATAAAAGGCCAGAGCATGTCAGTATTTAAATCAAAACTGATCAAATAGCTTTAGAATTTGTAAAGGCACACAGCATCTTTAACTGGTATGCACCTGCCTGTGCCAACTGTGTTACTCACAGGACACACGCATGCCTTTTCCTCCTCATCTAGAGTCCCTTATAAAGTGCATCAATAGCAGACATCCAGATAGCAGCATTAGCAGTATAATAATACATGTGATGCTCAAATATGACTCAAAAACGTTTAGAATCACTGACAGGCTATACACTGTAACCATTTGTTTTTAATGATTATTGATGTACAGTATTGATTAGTCCTGAAGTGGTTTTATGTACTTAGTGGTTTAATATGCCAAACGTGTAGTGTAACTCAAGAGCTACGCAAGTATGTTTACCTATGAAATACTACCCCTAGCCCCCTGTGATGTCAAGTTTTAAGCATATATATCTTCATAACTATGTTTTTAGGAAGTGTGAACATTGATGTTTGTGCAACCTTAAAGGTGCTCTATGCTATGTTGCAGGATTATAGTGCAATTATATTTTAATCTCAAATCATAGGCATCTCTCCTTGATCGACTAGCTTTCTGCCCCCCACTATGAAAAAAACCCAAAACAACAACACAGGGGCTGTAATACTCAAACAAACCTAAACACAAAAAAAACACGGCCAACCAATCAACAATAAAGATAGCATTGGAGGCGCAATATATCTAACCCCATCTTGTTGCCGATTGGTTTGTCATTGTTTGTTATGTTTAAGTTCAGATCCCTCTATCACAAGAGTTATTACACTGTGGATTGTGTAATTGTGTTACTGTGGAAGTAAATGTTTGCTGTAACATTTGTATGGGCAGGAAGTAGACAAATTAAATGTGTTCATAAATATAGTGCCCAAATACCTTGTCAATTGTTTTGGTAGTGTTATTGCATTACATGTAATTTTCATATTTACTCACCGATGACCGAAACCTCAAAATACATGACTTACTGTAACATGTGAAATTCACATTAATATTATGAACTCAATATTATAGATGTGCTACGACTGACATGCACAATTTTTTTTGGAACTTCTTAAATTCGGCAGAGGGGAGTTATTTTTGGCCTTAAGATTCTTTATGAATACACCCTGTTCACCACCTTGTATGCATCATCTTTTCAAAATTCTGGAATTTGAGGAAATGTATTGCCCCGGCAGAAAGGGACAATACTGTCAAATGCCTGAAAATATCAAATCTGAAACTTGTATTGGTGATTTTTCAAACAAACAAGTACATCAATCTGCATTTGATAAATATGACTGTCTAATTGCCGTCCATGTGTAAGAACTTTAAAGAGGGTTGTTAGGGGGGAAACAGAGGACATTGTCTGTGTATGATAGGCCTACACTGTAGACCAGGGCTGAATACATTGTGAAAAAAAAAACACAGGGTCTGTAGTCCTCAATGGGCAAAAGGTTAGCTGATCAAGGGGAGATGCCTACGATTTGAGACAATCATGCTAAAATCCATTTCAGAACATCTTTAATTGTTTATTATTTGATAAACACTTTATGTTTTATACTTTAATATATTTATATAAAACATGAAGTAGGCAGGTTACACTGATTGGTAGCCTAAGGAGGGTGCCTGTGTCTGCAGCAGAGGTCAGATTTGATTATACTTGCCAATGAAGTATGGCTTCTAAACATGTAAATTGGAGGCATGTTTATCCATCACAAAACATTTTAGGACCAAACTTCCTAGGCTGCTGAGCAAGGTTTAGCGAGCAGTCTCTGGGCTACATGTATAGAATGGCTCAAGATAGTGTGTATGTTTAGAGATCTCTAAACATACACACTACTAGAATATGTTTAAGTTACAGTCTATTCAAAACATGGTCACATGAAATAGAAATTACACACTACAGGGAGTTAATGAACAGGGCAATTGATAATGTTTTGGCCTTTTTGTGTTTATTCAAAAAGGATACTAAGGAGTTGAGTGTGAGGCAAATAAATGATAAAAGCTTCAACCCAGCATCAAGTGTGATTTTGGAGCTGAATGTGGTCTGAATGCTGCAGACACCTGTGCAGTTACACACCCCAACATGGAAGAATTCGATATTTAACCATATATTTGAGTTTCATAGATTGAAGTAGACCTATTACTTTTGCTTTTAGTTGCATAGGTTTTTCTTTGCGTTACCCTGAATTGATTTGGTAGGGTTGTGTTGGTATGTAAAACACATGGAAAGCAGTCTCCGGACAAGGAACTGAGTGTAGGCAAACAGCAGCCAGCACAAATGCAAAGAGCACTTTCATTTTTCCATTTCCCCTTTGTTGCTCATGCAAATGCACTGAGAAACCTGCCTCCTCTGTGCACTTCCTCTTTTTGAGTGTGTGGCCTACATACAACAAAGAGTTGTGTTACAGTACCTGTATAGATTCACTTATTCACATATTCACTTGCAAGCCTAAGCTACACTCCTATTTCATTTTTTTTTCAAATGGCATGTCCAAGTTGTAAGTAGCACAGATCCCACAAACATGTAATTTTAGACTCGCATATGTTCTTGGTATCACTGGAAAGGTAACAGAGTAAAGAGTACTGGCTTAATAGAGAATTTGTAAGATGGAATGAAGAGGGGTGGTATTAAAATAAGTGTAAACTTCCTACCACTCCTTTTGAAATGTGATAAAAGTGCAAATATCTATATGTGTGTTTTCTGTTTGTTTTACTTATTTGAAATAAAAACATCAATCAATCAATCAATCAATCAATCAAACACCCTTAGGTTTTATTCTGAAGTATCTAGGTGATTTTGTGATTCACTGACACCCTGATTCAGTTAGAGAGGTTACAATGGTGTTGACCAGACATGGATACAATAAGGCCATACAAATTAGACCATATTATTCATGTAAATATTGATAATTATTGTGAATAGGTTAAAATGAATTAAAGGTTTCCAATAATATGCAACATGATCATATAGCCTATGTTTTGATTTGACCAAGGTTTAACTGCAATTTAGTCCCCACCGACTTACCGTCCACCCTGTTCCGTGAGCAGGACAGTGTGTCCTATGAGGCTTCAATCTTCAAAAAAATTAGCATCTGGTCCATTCTGTGTTGCCTAGTGATGGTCATTCTTTTACGTTACATCAAGAGAACAAGAGGCCATATCAGACAACTGTTAGAAGAATCAGGAACAGGGTTTTATTTACAACTAGATTGCATTTTTTTGGCAGAAACTGCGGGGTAGCCTTGTCACCGCGACACCCTTTTTTTTGTTAGCCTACGTGTGCGAAGTTAACTGCTGTTAATTAGCTTCTATGTTAATAATGCTAACAATGCAAATAATGCTAACAATGCTAATGATGATTACATTGGTGACTTAGCTGAAGTGAACGAGCATATATGCTAAAAATAATAACAATGTAAATAATGCTAGCTATGCTAACAATGCTAACTAGCAGTTGCCAGGGTAACAACGGAGAATGATTATGTGACGCATGCAGACACACACACACATTTCTCCCATTCATTTGTATTGGGGAAAAAAACAACAAGAAAAACACGAATAACGGACGAACAACACAAGATATAAATAAGATAAGTGTAAGCACAACCATCGAGATCAGGCCGGACGTTTTAGATTTGAAACGGTGTCTCTATCTCGAAAACAAACACACACACTTCTCCCATTCATTTCAATGGGAAAAAATGACAAGAAAAACACGAATAACGGACGAACAACAAGAGATTTCAAAAAGATGAACGTAAGCAAAGTCAAAGTGGTCCACACTGAATCGGACCCTATAAATGCCATTAATTAATGGTACACTAGAGCAGGGAAGGGGTTAGAAAGTAATTCATTTGTAAGTAAGTCATTAGTATTTATAACAAGTAAGTCATCAGTATTGGTCGTATGTAGAGTAGTACAGTATAATAGAGCATGTAAAGCATTCTACCAGGAAGTGAAACGTGTGTGTATAGTATACGATGTATAAATAAAACCCTTGAACTTGAAAAGCAACAGACAAATATAAAACCCCATCTTATCAGGCTGCACGCATGTTAAACAGTTTCTCACTCATCACAGTTGGTTTTACATATAGCTCTTATCCTTGAATGTTTATTCTGTAATTTCAATGGCAAGATCCTGATTGGATTTATAATGAAAAGCTATTGCATATTTTTTTCACAACGCAATAGCACATTATTACATTAAAACTGTTTCTATAGCTTTGTAGAGCTAAACGATTTTTAAGGAATGAGAACTTTTTCTCTGGGTCACTAGATTAGTACATTATCATGTATGGGTTCAGTTGTTTTACACAAGTGTAATTCAGTTCTGTCTGTTTTGTAATTGATTGCTTTTATGTGTACTGTTCTTAGTCAAAGAAATCTTTTAGTGCACAGGAGTGATTCCAAGATTTGGGGAGTCCAGGACCAGTAGACCATGGCTAAAGTGCCCTTAAGTTGGCACCTCATCCCTTCACTTCTCTATGCTATGCTCACTGCGCTGGGCAACTGTGTACTCCACCTTACTCTGAGCGTTGTGTTAAATGCAGATACCAAAGTTCCCCAATGGGATCAAAAGAGTATTTATACTTAACAGGTAACATGTCAGATGTTGAAACTGCAAAATGTAACTAATTAATGAGAAAAGTGAGTTTGATGGCTGTGAGTTAAACCCCTAGGGTACCAGTTGCACTCACTAATATATTTTATATGTTATTTATATTTTGCTTATATATATATATACACATACACAACATTTGACTGCACTCCAGTGAATTGAGGGCAGCTTATGTAAGTATACCAAAAAATTATTGTATCTATTATTTTGTATTATTTTGTTAAAGGGTTATTCTGGGTTCAAGTTATTTTCCCTTTTGGGCATGATAGTCTAACTGGTCAGTATAAAGCATTATTAGTCATGTTGTTTATTCACAAGCCATTTGCAGTAGACTCCTTTGTCCTTTATGGTATAAACTGAATTCACAATGGAGTGGACTGACAGGTTTTTTTAGAATTTCTGTAGGTGAGAAATTACTTGAGACTCGGAGTGGGATCCAAGGTAGGCGTAGTTTTCCAGTGAAACATTATAGAAATAAACAACACACTAGTCACAGCCATACTGACACAAACTTACACATCCATACACATACACATGCCATGTGCACAGAGACACTCCTGTATTCTTGTTTCTCTTCCTGAGATTGAGAAGCTGTAGGAGAACAGGTGGGATGGTTCTTGAAGTACCAGTTGGTATCCGCAGTGCCTTGGGGTGTGCCAAGCAGTGACTAAAACGCTTACTCAGTCCACCCACACACAAAAAGGAGCAAATAGCAAGAGTGTCACTAAGACTGTGCTGACGGATGTAGCATTTGAGTGTGCAGTATAAGAGAGGATTAGACCTGCATTATGAAGATACTAATGGAATCAGAGTTTGTGGAGAAATGAAGAGATGGGAAGAAAACTTGACAAAGACAAAGTGAAAGAGAGATATGCTCTCTTGTCAGGAATTAATTCTGATGTAATATGTTCATAATTAGGCAAATGTAAAGACAGTCGGATGAAGGTCAGTACTCAGAGGTAAAGCAGAATATAATCATTAAGAAAAGTTAGAGCTCAGAATTCTAATAGGCTACTGCTGAGATCAGTCTGCTGGTGATAAAGGGCATAATGAAATAAGACATCAGTGAAAAGTAAGACCCTTGAAGACCAAACCAGTGCAGACAGATGGATCCAGGGAGGAAGTGGTGAACTATTAATGCATCAATATAAGATGTTGCAGGATTTTA
>JAGFZM010001237.1:246999-284161 GCA_017657215.1 Limnothrissa miodon
TGCCTACGCGTTTCGACACATTGTCTTCATCAGGGCATGCAAAACAATTACAGGTGAAAGGTATTCATCCGGTAGGGAGGTAGAGCTAGGTCACATAACACAGAAACCCCACCCCTCACACCCACACAAGGTCAATTCAAACATTTATCAAAGATGTTTCCCTAACACCAAAACAACATTAAAATCAGTTTTTCAATCAACCATTTCATTACAATCCACAGTTCAATCCATACAAAAGGCAAATTTACAGGTTATAAAAATGGAGAAAATTCCACATCCTCATTGAGGCCTGGAAATGTCGTGGCATTCAATTTAATAATCCACCAAGTGTCCCTTTGGAGAAGGCGTTTTAATCTGTCCGCCCCTTATGTTTTTATTGATGCCCTCTATTACCATTATTTTCACTGAATTCAGGTCCGTGTGACAAACTTTTTGTATGTGCCTTTTGGCTTTAGGAAATGAGAGAGAGGTTTGGATGCAGGGAGGTAATTTCTCATCAACTTATCTTTAGTGTGGGTGCCCTCCTAAAGGAAAATAGGGGGCGCTCAGAAAACACTTGGCGTAAAGCTGGATTTATACTTCTGCGTTGCGTCGTCGCAGACCTTCGCCGACACCAATCAGACCTTCGCCGACACTACGCATTCACCTTTCGTGCGCATGAAAAAAATCCTGACTACGCGTCAAAGTGTCGCCGACACGGTACGCAGACCGACGCATACGTCATGGATTGTGATTGGTCCGCTTTACATCAATTCCAGTTCTCCGCCTTTCCAGTGCGTTGTGTGTACAAGACCGGCATTTTTGAACTTACATAAATGGCCTTATAACTACCCATTCACCTGACAAAGACAGTTGACCATAGAAAGTAATGACCTGATAACTATGCTTATTAACCAGACAAAGCTTCCCATCAACGCATCCGACACAGTTTGGGAAGTTCCACAGTCAGTAGAAATCTCCGGCTATCGTTTCCCACTGGTTAGTTGACGGACAGGGCAAAAACTCGGGCTGCAGTGTTGTCCACAACGCTTGCAAACCTCTGACACAATAGATGACACTGTGGATGAGGCCAGCTTGTAGCTTGCCGCTAGCTACAGCCTGTTGATTTGCACCAGAAGCCAATACTAGCAACGCAAAGACCGGAAAACACACACGCAAAGGACCCTTTCTAAACTCAATAACCCCCTAGCGTTGTGGCAGTGAACTGCCACGCGCAGCAATTACGCGGACGCAGAGGTATAAATCGACCACGGAAGTATAAATCAAAAACGTCGGCGAAGGTGTCTGCGACGGTGTCTGCGACGACGCGACGCAGAAGTATAAATCCAGCTTAAGGAGGGATCACCATCCATCCAACCATACTTTTAATTCTGTATGACAATGAACTGTATTTTAATGGTGTTTTGGTGTTGGTGATAAATGTTTGTATTGACCATGTTTTGGTGTGAGGGGTGGGGTTTCTGTGTCATGTGACCTAGCTCTACCTCCCTACCTGATGAATACCTTTCACCTGTAATTGTTTGGCATGCCCTGATGAAGACGTGGCATGTAGCCAGAATTTAATAAAGGCTTTTTAATTTTTGTAAGGAAGTTGTTTTTTTTTTTTTTTTTTTTTATCGGTTCATGGCTATTTGGACGCCCAGGTTTTTTTAATGAGCACCCTTTTTCTCACTAGATTTAGATAAATGAGCCAGTGAAGTATTCCTTTTTCAATGTGTGCTTTTTAAATATATATTTTGTGTTTTTTGTCCCAAATAATGCATGATTGATGACCATATGTTCAGACAATATATAGCAATATCTCTTTGCATTGTTTGCAGTGACCACTATGGCAGTCATACCAAAATAAAAATTGTCTCCACAAATTGAGAAAGATATAAGTGATGGGATCAAGCCATTCTTGATCTAAAGTCATTGTAAAGCTTTTGTATGCACATTCATCTTGTCAATTTTCAGTCACCCCTGAAATCATTAATTGGCATTAATTGCAAAAGTACAAATAAAGATTAAAGTATACAATAGGCTACCCTATATGACAACATGGAAAAAAATAACAGCAAGCTTAAAATGAATTCAATATGTTACATGACACTAAAGGGAAAGACCTTTAAGTCACCAGATTTTTACTGGTCCATTCTAACCACCATTTTCTGAAGATGCTACTGGTAAACATCTGGTGGCTATATCATCACATCGCAACTATGTCATCATCCACAGTGTTGTGCACAAGTAAAATGTTTCTCTTGTGTTAAAACAGAGCTGTTCAAATATGAAGAAGTTGTGACTAATGAAGAATCTTGTGTGGAACAAGTCGTACAGTCTTTTTTGTTAACTATCTTTATGACTGTACTTTTTGACACAAGGTGTGCCACAGTTTGCATATTGAAAATCTATATTATGTGGCTGCTTTGTGAAATGGTAGTGACTTCAGTCTGCCTCCACCCTGGTGAGACAGCAGCTGTTGTAGTTGCGTAACTTTGTGTGACACAACATGCATACATTCGCATAGCAAGATCACACACAACACACACACACACACATACACACACATCTCTCCATCTGGTTGAAGGGTTAGCATATTTGACTCACTGAGTGCATCCTAAATTAGACCTAGTTTAGAGGGGTATTCCAAAAAGATTGCCAATTACTAAATACAAAAAAATCTGTCGTAGTATCAACATAAAACAAAATTAAGCATGTACAGTATAGGCTTGTTTGAAGACTGAGAGCAAAAATACTATGATAACTTTTTTTTAGTCCCACTTGGAAAACACTTTTGGTGATATCCTTAACTATGACAGGCAAGTTATCAAATCAATGGCAATAATATTTTATAGCTGTGAACATGTGTATTAGAGTTTTGTAGCTGTATAAAACAATCTGAGTTTATATTTTTGAGGAATGTAGTGATGAGGTTGGCATTTATTTTGATATTTTTGCAGTCCCTATGCAAATTTGCCAATGGGCCAAAGTGTTTTGAGAATTTGACACTCACTTATAGCTGACACTCTCATGCACATGCTGTAGTAGCCGAGCAGAATCAACCAAGTCGTGGTGGCAAAATGATTAGCAGTTGTCTGAAAGAGTAAAGCTTTATTCCATGAACATGGATGAAAAAGGGAGATCAGTTCAGCAGCATGATCATGTTTTAAGATACAATAATGTCACACTATTTTGTAGCATTGCTATGTATCACTTGAGTGTGCTGCATTGGAGTCACTTTGTGATTTTGTTACTGCACAGAAGGGTTGACTTGAAGAACAGTGACATAAAGGCAATCACAAACTCAGCATTTTATCTCCTAAAAAACATGATACAACTTTACTTGACGGGTCAGCACATAACAGCTATCAAACAGCATCATGACCATTATCATGACCATTCATTCATTACACATAACATTGATTCCTTTCATAAATGTAGAAAACAAGTTGGTGATAAAATAAAATAAAAGTCTGACGGTCTCAAAGTAGCACTGGCGTTTTAGTTGCAAACCTGTTACTTGATCATGACACATCTGAGTCAATGGATGTCCAGTGTAATTAAGACAGAACATGGGCAAACATTTTCTTTATTTTATATAACTATTTGCTACTATTATTTCAATGTGTTAAAGAAAAGCAATATATATGATGGGGTTCTGATGATTGATACACTTCAATTTTTTAACTTGCAGAAATTAGCAATCTTTTGCGTTGTTAAAGTTCTTGTGGTGGTGACCTTAATTGTAAAAATGCTTAGACACAGGAGGGCGTGCAAACACAAATATTGCCTAGCCAATGCCTATCTTTCTGTCTGTGGTGAAAATGATCAGTCTTTGGCTTTTGTAGTAGCAATGGACTTTTCTCTGAATGGCCTTTCTCTGTACGGCCTGTGTATTAAAAGTTGATAACATGCGGTGAGTTAATTTGTGCTAAGTTAATTAATGGTACTCTATCTAGCTCAGTTTAACACTGGGACATTTTGCTGACCCGTATTTGTGGATGCTGGAGAGGTTAGACATTTCCATTTTAGTGTAGTGAATGTATGTAGCAAAAAGATGACACAGGACTTGGTGATTGACTCGGATGTGTCATGATCAGGTAACAGGTTTGGAAATAAAACGGCAATGCTGCTTTGATATTGTCAGAATTTCTTTTTGCATCTATTTGAATCACATTCTTTGTTCTTGGAATGTTAATGATCAATATCTATTATGTCTTATGGTCCTATAAAGGTATAGGTTGCATTGGCCATATCCTTCATCCAACCCCTGGCTGAAATACTGGACCATCAAACTTGTCAACTCTTGATTATGGGATCTTGCTGGAAATGTAAAACACAGCAAGCACTTCACATTCTTCCACAATTTTGCTGCTGCTGCTGCTGCTTGGTAAGTACCTGGAAGTTGGCACTGACCATTTACTTTCAGACTGAGTATTGTTAAATAAATAAAAAATGTTGAACTTTGAGATGCATACTCTTTTCCATGGAATTTTATATTCCGTTATATCCAGTGTTGAATGATCATACATGCCTTTGTCATATGATCACTTGTTAATTCACTCTGTATACTCTTAACATCACATTGCGTTCATTATTTACATCTTATTATACATTGTATCCTTGTGTTAAGAAGTATATTACCGTTTAGTATGACTAATAATTTAAAAAAAAACAATATACTAATGTCTGATGAATGTCTGTCATCTTTCAAACATGTTACTTTTGTTGGCTTTAAAATAATTAAATCATGAACAATACATTTTTTATGCCAGATAGATAATAAGTTCAATAAACACAAAATAGAACATCATTATTATTAGGTGATAAGGCTGAATCTGATTTAGAGGATGAAAGGATTTAATCTGATTAAAAGGATAACAACAATTAAGAGTAAAGAGTTGTCCCAGCTTTGTCTCCGACACTGTTTTACCAATGGATTTTCGTAAGCATTGTCCTGTGGGCTGAATTAGAAAGAGTTAAACGGGGCGATGTCCTGAAGTTACAACTGACAGGCCCATTATTTTTTTGAGTTCGCCTGTCAGGAGCTACTTTTAACCTAAAGATTCTTTGTGAATACGGGCCCTGATCTATACTAGCCTGGGCCCGCCCATACTTCCTGTGATGCTACATTTAATGTTTACATGAATGATTACATGAATTATCCTTTTGAGTGCTTCACTATGATTAGTCATATACAGTCTATTACTGAATTTGCCTTCTGACCCAAACCTAAACTAAGAGACTGGCTTATTTATTTTTCTTTAAAGGGGTAACAACATGACAAAAATAGATCTATGTGTTATTCTGTTAATCTTGTACCAGATGGTAGGTCTTTTATGACATAATTTTCTCTTTTTTTCATATACAGATAGTACAGGGATTACACACTGGAAAGACCAAGACGGCATAATTTTTTGCAGTGTGAGGTGGAACATAGGAGAAATTAACTGATGGGAAAGCATCCTATGTCAGTAAAATATGGAACAACCAGAAAGAGATTTTTTGATGTCCAGCACATATGAGTAAGCGATTTCATGAGCATCCTTCCTAAACACCATACAAAGAGGATAATGGCACATCATGAATCAGCTGCAGAACAAAAATGCAATAAGGAGACTGGAGAGAAGTGCATTCTTCAAAGAAAATGGGTTTCAGAACCATCACCTGATAGACTGTTTTCAGATCCCGATGGAAAAAGCCATGCAGAATTTGAAGGTCTACAGGTTGGAATGAGTGGTGGCAAGTCCTCTAGTTTGGAGCAAAAATCTGATTATTCTGAAAAACTTCTGTCATCTGCAATGAGTCTGTCATCTCAAAACAATCAGTATGCACAGGTCAACCCCCCTTCCTACTCTCAGAAATTACCACATTCATATTCACAGCTGATACAAGAGTCTGTCCTGCCTGGCACAAAGTCACAGCCCAGTCCAGAAAATGTTAACTGGCACCGAAAGTGTCCACCTTCAGATGAAATGTTTCTTGAACACACCCATAGCCAAGGGATTTTTCCACAACAGAAGTCTCCAAGTTCACCTGTGGGATTTGTCCAGTATTCACAACCAGGATCTGAGCAATACGAGGAAATGCATAAAAAAGAACAGAAACTAAAGAAACCAGGAAAATATATCTGCAACTACTGTGGCAGGGCTTGTGCTAAACCCAGTGTGTTAAAGAAGCACATTCGTTCACATACAGGAGAGCGCCCTTATCCCTGTGGTCCATGTGGCTTCTCTTTCAAAACGAAGAGTAATTTGTATAAACACAGAAAATCCCATGCCCATGCTATTAAAGCAGGACTTGTTCCATTTTCTGAACAGGCAGCTACATGTGTAGACAATGATCAGGTCTTATCAGTAGGAGAAGCGGACATACATTCAGATGGAGAACAAAGTACAGATACAGAGGAGGAAACCGCTGAGCACAGAATTGGCCAAATTCCACAAATATCGTTTGAGTCTGAGTCAAGCACAGTGGAAATGATTGGACATCCAGTATATGCTGATTCATCTGAGGAGTCATTGTTAGCATCTATGAAAGTACCCATCTTAATTATTCCCAAACAGGGGATCCCATCAACATCAATAGATTGCACTGATTCTCAAGCTGTTCAGAGTGATGAATCTCATGCCATAAAACAGAGACTTGCTTTAAGACTCACCGAGAAAAAAAGCCAGGACTCAGAGCAGTCTCTGAATCTTTTGAGTCCTCATAGCAAAGGCAGTACAGACTCTGGATATTTCTCAAGGTCTGAGAGTGCAGAGCAGCAAATTAGTCCTCCAAATACCAATGCAAAGTCTTATGAAGAGATTATGTTTGGAAGGTATTACAGGCCCAACTCTAGACAGAGACAGTCTATCACTGTTGGAATGGCAACTGATCAAGACAATGCCCACAGTATAGATGTGCCTGACACCATGCTGGGCATGGAAATAAGATCATTGGAACACACATTTTTGACAGGTTCAGAGTTGCGAATGTTACCTAGATGTGATATCAAAGCATATGACACTGATCCACACCTCAAAAGAAGTCTCTTAGAAGCTCCTGATTCAGGGCATTTGATGCGTAGCAACTCAGTGCCAACATCTCCCATAACAAATCTTAATGTTCCAACAGGCCTAAGAGCAAGTCACTCATTTGATGAGCGGGTGACTCCAGATGATGTCTTCTACCCTGGTGCAGCTGGTTTACGAAGACTTAGGAGACAAGCTGCTTTTGAACATTCAGTTCATGATGGGCATGTGGATTCAGAAAACCTAAGTATTCCTGTCAAGAATACAATACCACCATTAAAATTTCGTGACCGAGGCCATCTGATCGAAGATTTCAGGACCTTAGGAAAAAAAGTTTTTAATCCAGAAATAGAAAGAACCCAGTTTGTCTCACACTGTTATAAAGCAGGTGTTGCTGAAAGCAGAAAACGCAGAAAGGAAAAAAGTGTTGGTGATGAAGAAGACGCTGTTGGACTATATGACAGTAGTGAAATGACTGGAGATTTTGATTCAAAAATGGGACAAGATGCTTCAAAATGTACATCCGTTGGAATAGGATCAATATGTACTTTCCATAGTCAAACTGACAGTTTTGATAATGTGGCTGGTATCAGTTCTGAGGATTTACAAACTTTATCAGATCATGACCGAAAAACAGGAAATGTGATCTCTGTAATACAACACACAAACTCATTGAGTAGGCCAAGCTCATTTGAAAAATCAGAATCCATTGATCTTCCATCTTACCAAGACAAGCCAAACAGAAAGTTATCAGAGCACTCCGACTCTATTAATATTGAGGATGGCAAAAACCTAAGATCTGTCAGCATAGAGTGGCAGCAACAAAGTGATGGAGAATTAGCTGGTCTGTCACCACATCAGAATTATCAAATGCCACATAAGCTTGTGAGGCAGCCAAACATTCAAGTGCCTGAAATCAGAGTAACAGAGGAACCAGACAAACCAGAGAGAGAGACGGAGGCAGTGACTAAAGAACCAGAGAAGCATCATGTAGAAGAATTCCAGTGGCCTCAAAGAAGTGAAACTCTCTCACAACTCCCTGCAGAAAAGCTGCCACCTAAGAAAAAGCGCCTTCGTCTGGCTGACATGGAATACTCTTCAGGTGAATCAAGCTTTGAATCTACTTGCACAAGTCTATCAAGGAGCCCCAGTCAGGACAGCAATCTGTCCCACAGCTCAAGTTTGTCGATGTCATTTGAAAAAGAGGAAAGTATAAAATGCATGTCCCCAACTAAACTGGAGGATTTATGTAGGCAATCAGAGTTTTTAACTGTCCCAGGAAGTGGATATTCCCTCTCCATACCAGGCCACCACCACAGGGAAATGCGACGTTCATCATCAGAACAGGCCCCATGCACATTACCAGCAGAGATACCAGAGATTCGAAGTAAGTCATTTGATTATGGAAGTCTTTCCAACTCTTCCAGGCAAGGAGAATTATATGCAAGTGCTTCATCATCAAAAGAACGGAGACGAGGTTACCTTGTTAGGCAAGCATCCTTAAGTGTGTACTCTGACAGTGTTTTGCAAGAACAAAATGTAGATACTAATATGAAACAAGAACATTCTGAAATTGTTCCCCATCTTTCAAGCTTTGGTTGGTATAGTGGTTCCATTACAACTGCTCATGGTACAACTACTAGTGAAGAACCAACATCAAAGAGTGCACGGGGATCATCAGACTATGCTGAATATGCTCCAAAAGAGTCAATAAATCAAGACGCATTGAACCATTCCTCATCCCTGACATTTCAATACTGGGCTAATTCCCCCCCACACAGACAACAACATCCTCTGGCTTACAGTAAACATCACTCACCTAAAGTAAGTGGCAGCCATCAGAGTTTGCTGCCAACTCACCAAACGCTTCCCCAAGAGCAATGTGATTCAGAGACAGATAGGGAATGCAGTCAGAGCTTTCTTTATCCTCTTCACTCACATTCCTCCCAAACACGCCCAACTTCCCTGCAGTATACCAAGCCAATTGTGTCCACTCCTAACGTAAGATCAGATTCATCTCTCTCAGCTATGCGGATTCCTGTCAGAATTCAGACCCATGTGCCATCATACAGTAGCATCATGTACACAAGTATGTCAGAGATCATGACTACAAATGCTCAAAGCACAACTTCAAGGATTGTATCCACTGAAAAAACATCACCAATATCACTGGCAAGAATTGCCTCCAAGAATGAAACAAGCTTCCAGCTATCACACATTTTAGGACATCAACATTCAGCAGTGCAATCTATCTTAGAAATTCCAGAATCATTGTCTGAAAGATTGAACACAGGAATTCCGCTGTCTTTGACCTCTGGAACAATATCAACTACAGATGCTTCATCTGGCATTGGAGCAAGTAAGCGCATGTTATCACCAGCCAGTAGCCTAGAACTCTTTATTGAAACCAAACAACAGAAACGGGTCAAAGAGGAGAGGATGTATGGGCAAATTGTGAAGGAACTTAGTGCTGTTGAGCTTAGCAATACTGGTACAGGTAAAAGAAACAGAAAATCACCAGATTTTCTAAAGAATAAAATTGACCAAGACAATGTGACATGTAACTTTCCTGTCACAAAGGGGTCTCTGCACTTGGCTACAATACTGCCATCTGTTGAAGGCATAACACCACCAATTTTGCTCGACTCTCAGAATAGAACACTGTCTACAGAGACGTTGGATGTTGATTGCTGTAATCGAGAAACAATGTCCCCAAGAGATACTCAAAGTGAGAACAAACAGGATACATGCAACAAAATACCAGTCAACATGCTCATACAAATTGCTGCTAATCAGCATGGTGGTGGTTCTAAGAGCACTCTTCTTCTCACCGATTTAGCAGATGTACAACAAATCCTTAAATTCCCAACTCTTCGGACAACGACTAGTGTGAGCTGGTGCTTCCTCAATTACACCAAGCCAAATCATTCTCAAATCACTCCCATAAGTTCTGTCTATGGCTCATGGAGTGTTAGTTCCTACAATCCAAACCCATTTAGCCTTAGTACAAAGGCTTCCTTAGCACTGCTTTGTTCAAGGCAGAGGAAGGACACTGCAACCTATACAACCACTGCAATGCAGCAACTTGGGTCTGGAAAACTGGTGCCATCCTTGTTGTGGAAGCAGAGGTTTGACCAGGTACAAAGTGTGTGTGTGTGTGTGTGTGTGTGTGTGTGTGTGTGCGTCAACACTATATTGTAGAGTATTTTGAACTCTTGAAGGGTATATAACTGAACTGGTTGCGTTATTTATTATAATTTAGCTTGCTTATATTGTATGTGATTTGTATGTACTTTGTATTATTTTAGCTGAAGTCGGGGGTTATACAGCTAGATTCGGGCAAATATTGTCATCAAAAGAAGTGCCTTAGCACAAGAGAAAATGGAAATGATGGCCATGAAGAGACAGAGCCAACAAGCAAACAAGCTGAGCCAACTCGTATAAAAATCTTTGAAGGAGGGTATGTAATTTTTTACCATTACAAATGTCTATGGCTGCTTTTCAAGATCACAATAGTAGCTTCAAAATAGCTGCCTCATAGGCATAGTAGCTTCAGAATAGTTTTTTTAAGAAGTTAGTTTTCATTGTAGTCAAATTAATTTGGTTATTGTGGTCACCAGTCATGTTTTGTGCCTAAATGGGAAGTATTGATGTGGTGTATTGAGGCAAAAAGTAGTATAGACTAGAATCCCATTAGCTTGTTCTCTGCATACTCTATATTGTCTGTAATATGACTCACCTGCTTTTTGTTTCAGGTACAAATCAAATGAAGATTATGTTTATGTGCGGGGGAGAGGAAGAGGGAAGTACATATGTGAAGAGTGTGGCATCCGCTGTAAAAAGCCAAGCATGCTGAAAAAACACATTCGCACTCATACTGATCTAAGGCCATACGTCTGCAAATTCTGTAATTTTGCTTTCAAAACTAAAGGTGAGTCCACAAATTAATTACATATATTAATGTATATACATAATGAATTAATATTACATTATTTGGTGTATATGGACACGTTGTGAAGGTCATTATCCCGCTTATAGCACTGTTGCCACAACTTCACTATGTAGTTCTGCTAACAATTTACAAGAAACGCATGTACACAGGATTGTTTGCGGAACTACTTTTTCCGCCACTTGACTTACCCAAAACTCACTGTGATAAACTGCTATTACTATTAGTTCGACATTGCACTTATCTAGGATTGGGCTGCTAAAATAATTTTGAAAAATATACTAGTATATACTATACTAACATCATCTTGAAAAGCTGATGGCTTAATAAAAATCATTAGATACTTGAATTTTACTGTTCTTTTGAAAATTTGACATATTTGACAGATTCTATATAAAACTATATTTTTATATTTTTGCAGCCCAAGTTGCGGGCATGTTGGCCTACATTAACCTATTTGAAAACGTCAGGCTGCTGCCTATTGTACAGGCAGTGCTCCTAAGTGCCACCTGGTAGTTATTTGGGTACATTGCAACTTCTTCTGAAAAAATAAATTATGCCACCTTTAAAGCAAGCGTGATTCATGCAAGATTCATGCAAGAAACCGTCCAAAATGAACCAGTACCATATGTCATATGGACATTGCGTAGTCTACTGTAACTACCAAAAGCATAAATTTCAGCACATCATAATCCAAAGAATATTTATCATAAAATAAATATGACAAAAATGTGCACTTTATAAAGCTATAGGCTATAGGTCTAATTCAAGAGCAAATTAGGGCTGCCGTTGTCCATAGCTTAGCATGCATGCAGAGCAGGTCAACACTTTTAAATGACATTAAATCTAATGCTAAAACCTACCATTTGGACTAACTCCCTTCAACTGAATGCCTTCCCAGTGTGCACTGTCTGTGTGTTTGCCGAAGAGCCTGTTCAGGATTGTCAAATTTTAATGTCTCAGCGAAGACATTTTACTTCCTAGCCCAGCCCTTAAAGTTTCGTGATGGTCATAGCTTGCAAAAAATTAAACTAAAATTAAAGTTTTTGATTAACCAGAATGTTTTTTGATGAGTGGAATACTGACCATAGAAGCATTACACTTCCCTTGTAAAACTGATAATGCTTGTTCTTAAATAGCTAATGTGGCATTAAATAAATAAATAAATACATATAATATATATATATATATATATATGTATATGTGTGTGTGTGTGTGTGTGTGTGTGTGTGTGTGTTATGCACACTTTTACATTCTCTACAATAAACTCATAATTTTAAATGTACCATTTTATTTGAACTTTAATTTTAGGAAATCTCACAAAACACATGAAATCAAAAGCTCACATGAAGAAGTGCCTGGAGCTTGGAGTGTCAGTGACCTGTGTTGATGATGTAGAAACGGAGGAAGCAGGTGAGAAATATTTTGCATTATTTCCATGTTACATAAAAAGGAGCAATTCATTAAAAAAGTACATAACAGATGTGTGCTAATACAAAATAAGTCTAGTTGAAAAACTTGTTTGTTGGATAAAGGAAGTTTTATTCAACACGTCCACAGAATAACAACAAAAAATGTATATGCAAATGTGTAACACAACTTTAGAGTCTGTAAACTTCATCACATTTGCAAGTTTACATCAAAATTGGCACAAAACGTTTACAAAAAGGTACATAAGATCATCCTGATACAAAGTATTGAATGGCCTTAAGTTTGTATGATTTTCTATATAATAGTAATATCATTTTGTCTGAAGATTATAGAAGATATAGTTTTAGACTAGAAAGAAAGAAAACTGATGAAGTCCTTTTGTAAAAACTATTTTTACTGTACTTTCTCAGATACTACTGATGATAACCCTCAAGAATCTGGGCAATTTGTCGATGCAGATGAGTCAGAGGGGCCAGATGATGAAGGTGATGAGATTGATGAGGATGAAGAGGACGAGGAAGAATATGACTGGGAATCAACACCAAAGACATGTTCTAGAAGCACAAGCCCTCAGACCAATAGTCTTGCATTTCTGGCTGCTACAGTGGTTACAGCCTCACAAGAGTCTTCTGCAAACTTCATGCACTGTGGCTCCAAATCCCCACTCCTCAGCTACTTAGCAAACCCACCCAGCATCAAAGTCACACAGATGGAAAACTACAGGAATCTACTTAGTGTGCCCAATTCAATGGATGAAGATTCCCGCTGGTCACCAGACCATACTCAGTCTTTTGACCTGTCCCTGTCCGGCCAACTGTCTCCAAGGTGCGACTCTCCTCGCAGAGAGCCATCTCCCACGTCCCCAAGATATCTTAGTCCAAGGGGGGACCTCTCACCTCGTAGACGTTTGTCACCAAGAAGAGAGGCTTACCATCTCCGACATTTATCCCCACGGAGGGATATCTTCCATAGAGACATCTCCCCCAGGGGTGACCACTCGCATACAAACCTCCTATTGCCTAGCTCTACTATGGGAAGACCCACATCTCCAGGGCGTGAGCTGAGCAGTAGAAGAGATCTGTCGCCGAGGAGTCGCTATAGAGTGAGACCTGTATCCCCCAGGAGGGGTCTGCATCATCAAAGCTCATGGAGTCTAGGGCAAAACCTACAGGCAGAGTTTGTATCCCTGGCCCAGAAGACAAGGAGTCAATCTGACACAGAAACAGTAAGTCATGTTTTTATAGTTATTCTCTGTGCAATGCACCATAATATAAGCAATAAAGTAATAGTTCAGCCTCAGGAACTGTTACCACAACCACAACAAATAACAAGCTCCCACAATCTTAGTGACTACCCATAAATTGTCACTTTAAATGCTTTAAATTGTTTTAAATATAAATGAAATACCATTAGTTTTCTATGAGGAAAAGTCAATTTTTTCGATAGCTTCTAAATCTTGTGTCCTTGAAATCAAAATGGGATGCTTTGGCTAATATGAATTAGGATGCTCCTAGGAAACAGTGTGCCATGCAGCCAGCAGAAATGAAAACAGAATAGACATATTTTAACTCCACATACCATAACTTGTCTTCAAGAAGAGTCATATAGCTACTGTATCAACTGGAAATAAACTATATTTGAGGACTCCTGGATTGGTGAAGCTGTGTCAATCCAGGTGCCACATCGGGTAGGATTCACTGTCAATGCTGTCTGTGGCACCATAATCAATCCATAATCAATTACACCCCATGCGGAAGACAGTAGGATTTTATGCCAGCTCTGCGTCCAAGTCATACCCATTCTTCTCTGTATAATCCATGGACATACCACAGGAGACCCTGTTGATTCTAATAGCGTATGGCTGTACATATGATTAGTGGTTCCCCGGTCTTGAAGTCACATCAAATTTCTGCATTGTCTCCAATTCCCCATCCCGCCCCTCATCCAAAAATGAATAATTTCTTTCCCCTTTTCAATGTATCAAATCTAGTTTAAAATGCCACAACTGCCTAACCTCTCTTCGAACCAAAACTCAATAATGATCTCTCTCATCTTTTGCTATCTAGGTAGTTCACAAAGTGTTAATCATCTTGCCATGACCAATTTGGCACAGCAGTCGTAGTTCACCCAGAAAAACATCTTTGTTCCGGTCTTGTGTATTACATTTATGGCAGCCTTTTATGGATCTAGCATTTAGTTGAAGCGTTATTAGTTCGCTCATGGCAGTTATCACAGTAGCTTAACCCATACCATGTAACAACAAAACATCTGGATGAATGTGGTCATGTCAGGAGTGATCACCCTTGATCTATAAATAGAACCAGATAAATAGATAGATAGATGGATAGATAGTTTGACAGAAAGACCTAATATAGTGATTTAATGTGCCTATAGTTGAAATAATACTTTCTTTTTATAGTAAATGTAAACTACCCTAGCAACAGCCTAGCAATCACGTCTAATTTTGAAACCTAGCAACCAACACGATGAACCTAGACACAAACATAGCAATCACCATAGCTGCCCTAGAAACAACCTAATGAGCACCTTAGTCACCCTAGCAACCACTTCTACTGTTGCCTAGCAATCAAACTAGTAACCAGCGTGCATAAAACAAGCATAGGAAATGAGTTCATATCTTGGCAACGCCAAGGACCAATTTTGGTTGGCAGATGATATTTGCACCTGGGTGTAAATAGCTAGCATTGTTACTCACATACAGGGTAGATGGCCATTGTTGCTGTCTACACTGGGTACAGTAGACAGCCACCAGGGTGTTCGTTTTCAAAAAAAATTATTTACACCCAATTTTTAATCAAATGTGGTTCTCACACCCACACATGCAGTAAATGCAGTACAATGTAACTGAAGCCCAGTTAAAATCAATTTTAAATTTTGGTTTTCAAATCAACGCCTACAATACACTTCCCCACCTTTCACAGAAAGGTCAAGCACGCAAGCATGTGTGTTTTCCTGGAGCTGAGTGTAAATAGTAAAATTGTCTTCATATAACTGTTAATACTCAGGGTGCAAATAGAAACTTTTTTGGTATTATGACTTGGGAGCACATCCGACTACACTGAATAAATATGGCCTAATTTGGCCCGTAGAAGGCTTAGTAAGTATAGAAAATATTTTTTGGCTCATATGTCTTCATGTGTTTGGCATATTAGCCCTATGAGACCGTCACTAAAACAGCTCTGCGTCCAAGTTATACACATTCATCTCTGTGTAATCCATGGACATACCACTGGAGACCCTGCTGATTCCAATAGCGTATGGCTGTACATATGATTAGTGGATCTCCAGTTTTGATGTCACATCAAATTTCTGCATTGTCTCCAATTCCCCATCCCGCCCTTCATCCAAAAATATATAATTTCTTTCCTATAACAAAAGTCGTTTTCAGACCCCTGTCTGCTCGGTAAAGATGAAAATAGCTGAAATGTCTTTTCTGGACCCTGGACAGCAACTCAATTCAATTCAATTCAATTTTATGTATATAGCGCATTTTTACAAAAGGCATGTCACAAAGCGTCAACTTGCTCTGTCTGCCACTTCACCCCACTTTTTTCTCTGTGCAATATAAAATATAAATTTGCAAAAAAAAACACTCATCACTCAAAATAACATTGCTATATTAATGGGGCATTTCATTTCCTTATTTCTTTTCGTAATTCTCATATAGACAGTATAATTCTATAGATCTGTTTAAGTTTAAGTCAATGGTGTTCAAATGTTCAATTTTCTGTGTTCAAATCCACTTTTAACTTGCCGTAAATTGCAATATTATTCGTCACCCAATGTTGCGCTGCATTGCCTCTGTGTGCCACTAACTGACAGCATGCAGAGCCATAAAGTTTGTGTGACCGATACAAATTGTTTTGTTCTAAGCCTTTTAAATGAGCCTGTTTAAGACGCTTCAGACACACAAATTTACATACGCTATTATTGAGCCTCAGAGAACAATGTTCTATGAGATTCACCTCACTAGTCTTAAGGCCACTAGATAACCCCAGTCATTCGATCAGAGGTACACATATTGCCATTAGTCATCTTCACTTCACAATTCACTTTGCTGGCCCATCAATTTCCTCACCTATGGCGGGCTACATGTATAGGCCACTGAAACTGACAGAATTGCAGCAGCGCAGCACCCATGTCTGGCGTCTTGATCTGCTTTGTTTGGGGATCTGTTTGTTTTTTTTTTTCTTGTTTTTGCTTGTGTCATCAGTCACAGTATAAATTCGTATTTTTGCAGCAGCTTTAATCATGCAGCAGTTTGCAGCAGCAGCTTGAGCAGATCTAGGGCACCATGACCAAGCATACCACCTTGTATCTCCACCAACAAAACCTTGAATATTAATTCTGATAGTTTCCTGTCTCAAATGACCAAATTCATACAGGAAATTTAATTAGGCCGTAATTAGGTATCACGTGGACCAATCAAGTTTGCTCCCAAATCATGCGCTTGTCATTCCGGTCAATTTCATTTTCCTCCAAACTATTCAGGGAACTAACAATAAGCTTTCGTTTTCTCCCACAAGAAATCATGACGGCGAATCAGCGAACAGATCGGGGGCTAAAGGCGATGACGTTGAACTCTAGTGCCCAATCTGAAATAGCATACGTCACGACCAAGCAGTAGCCATTGGTTGAAGCAGAAAGTATCCCGCCCACCGCCATGATAACGAATGCCTATGGCTGGTTCTCAGACGCTTTGCACGAAGTGAAACAAAGTGAAAGCGGCTGATCAAATCAGGCTACCTCTCCCTCCCCAGCTACATCTGTCTAGATTATGATCTAAATCTAGATTCTGAGTTTCCTGTGAAAGCAGTGGTCACAGATTATTGCACAGTATCTTAGTAATAATTAAAATTAAATATTAGCAATTTTACATTTGGCGTATGACAAAGAAGTCCGTAGTCAGTGCATATCTGAGCACGGGATGTTTATGGCTTTTGGGAGGTCTGTTTGTCACTGAATCTGTTCATACATACACACACACTCTTTCACAGACAGACACACACTCATATGGGAGTAGACATGTGTGTAATTCACAGGGACAAACATTTCAAACGTCAGAGTGGATCAAAAGAGTAGGGATGGATATTCATTTTTCTTTGAATGGCATATGGCTCAATGTACCCATTGTGTTATGTAGAACTAGGGAGTACATCTATCCTTATCTTGTCTTACACAATTATTACATTTACAACTTGTTCTTTTCCATTTTTAAAATCTCCTAAATTTTCAACACTCTCAGCTAATCTAATACTCAACATGTTTTGAAAATCTCTTAAATTTTCAACACCCTCAGCTAATCTAACCAATTGTATACATTTTATAGGAGCAGGTGAAGAAGATGGATTTTGGCACAAACAGCAGTGGTACAGGAACAGCCATCTCTCACCATGGCCTGTTCAGCCACCTGCCCTTACACTCCCAGCAGCAGATTCATACACCCTTCACAATGATTCCTATTGGTGGGATCCAGATTGTGCACTCTGTCAGACCTTCCAACCCGGCCCATCTGCCCAAACAGAACAACACATCAGAGCAGTCCAACGCTAATGAAGTACCCTTCCAAGTGGTAGATGGCACTGTGCTCAGTGGTAGATTGGAATCCTCCCAAACCCAGGGAAACATATTATGTTCCCTAATGGAAGATCAATCTCTGCCTTCGGTTTGTGTGCATTCTGAAAAATCTGAAAGGGAAGTGGATAACATCTCAAATAAAGACATTAAACAGGAGGAGAGTATACATACTTGTACCAAGGCCATTGCATCTCTACAAATTGCCTCAGAAGAACCTTTAGAGAAATCTCTTTCCACTGATAATCTACCAAATCAACAGACTCAGTCTACCTTAAAAACTGAAGAGATTGCATCAATCAAGAGTCACCCTTCTAGTGAGTTAAACACCAGACAGTCACTGCACTCCAGCATGGAAAACATATTAACTTGCCTTCCTCTTCAGAGTAAAAGAGGTGAGGAAAACACAACGCATTTACAAAACATAGGTGGAAGATTGCTAGACACAACTAAGGAGAAAAACTGTGAGGAAAATTGATAAATTGTGGCTAAAAAGGGAAATACAGCACAAACATGTTAATGTTTACACATGTATTATACATGCAAGCATCCATATCTTAATTCTCTAAGTGACACAATATATTAGGGTTTTTTTTTGCAGTTTAAATGTATGTACATAGCATGCCTTTCTAAAAAATAATAATAAAGAAATATACCTATACATGAACTTGACCAAACATGCTGATAGACATTTGCCTGATTCTTTTAAATCTGAAATGTGTGTGCCTTTTCTTTATTTTCTGCATAGTCTTACTAGCATCTGAAGCAGGAAAGCATGTAAATTACCATGTTTTGTGTTTGCTATGTAATAATGCAAAATCCTGTGTGATTTGGAAAACAGATTAAATCTTGTGATTTACCAGTGTATGTAAGGTTGCACTAAAGCATATTTTTATATGACTAAAATGATATTGCTTTTCTGTAAAGTAATTCTATAATACTATTTATTGTATCACGTTTCATACATTGTACAAAGTTGTTAACGTTGTGGATGCCTTTTCTATGTGAAGCATGAGTTTTGCTATATATTTTATAATTAGCTACAACTGCACTGTAGATAAGCTTTACGTACATTTGTATACACAATAATGATATACTGCAAACTTTCAACTTAATTTTCTTATACATACTGTATATGCATGTCAACCAATGTTTCCGATATACTGGCATGTAATGTAGAATTGTAATTCTGTCTATTTTTGCCATCTTCTCACCTTGCTAGATCAACAGCCGTTGTAGGATAACTTTCTTCATTTTCTTCATGTATTTTACAATTTTGTCTGCACAAAATTGACTCCGCTCACGCCCTTGAGCATTTTTTTGTATTTGTGCATTCAACTCAAGCTATCAGCAGTAGTAGTAAAGTATTAACCACATTTTGGACTTCTATGAGTATGTGACGAATATGTGATTTACTTGATTCATTGATAAGTGTAGTGAGCATTCCTGCAGACGTATAATTCCTTATCGGTGAACAATGTACTCATATGCCCATAATTATTGTCGTGCATCTTAGGCCATGCCTTTGTAAAAAGCACTAGCACACTAGTACAAGCAAAACTCTAAAATGCACCTTACATTTAAAATAAACTGAAGTAGTGTCCCATGACTTATTGTTATTTTTTTTTTTAAGAAATGATTTTGACACCTCTTCAAAAATGATGCATATCTTGCCGAATTACTGAGTGCATTCTTGTATATGCATTCACATTGTCATTGCTTTACTTACACCTGTAAATTTGCTCTTTGGCTTTTGGTAGTTGTACTTGTATAACTGTTTTAACCTTACCTTAAATTCTGAGGTGTCAGAGCACAAATTACTGTATAAAAACAGAGACTACAGAAAAGGGTAACATAGTAATGTTTTGTGGAAAATGAAATGCAATCTTTCTTGTATATGTATTTCCATACAGGTTAAAATGGTTGTTTTAAATAAAACAACAATAACTTCCAATTGCTTTTCTGTTTTTAGTTTCACCTATTCTATTACATGATCATATTTTTTGTACAACTTGATATGGCATTGGTAATATTTTACTAATTTTCATGTATTTTTGTGCAGTGACATCCAGCTGGTACCTGGTGGCTCTCAAAAAGCTGCCTCAAACTACTTTTCATATCAATATCTGAGAGGGCGCAATTATTTTAAGATGCAGCCAATCAATGGCATCGATCATACCGGAAATACCTGCGATTCCAATTCATTTGTGGCAGCTCTTTGAGGGGCACCATGTACCAGCTGTCACTTGCTAGGGGACAGTGGATATCCATGCAAAAGGTCCATACATTAATACTTTTGGGCCACCCTGTGACTCAACCAATCAGCCTACCGCTTCTAAACTTGTGCATGTGTATTGACGTGACATAGCAACAGCGAGTTACTCCTACAGTAGTTTAGAGCTAAAAGTAGGTCTCAGAGGCTATGTGAACTACTTTTAAGAAACAACTCCTACATAAACAACTTTTACTTTTACTTTAACTCCTAAAGTTAGTGATGGCCAGATTGTATTGAGATTCGAATTGTGTATTGAGCATGTCACATGATTTTTAGCTGACGCTCCATATCGAGGTGTGTACCAAAATGGAGAGATCACATGACGTTTGAGGCCTCGTTTGCAGTGCTGGCGCTTTGAATCTACAGTAGATTGATTTTGGTGGGAATCTCGACAATGACGTCTCATGAAGAATACGCACTCGTGGCTTTGTCAGTGGTTGGAGAATGTTTTTCAGAAGTGTTTTTTTAATGTGGTGGATTGCAACTTCTGCATTTCAATAACAATGGAGATTGACAAGAAGAGAAGGTTTTCACCTGTTTGGAAGTACTTGGATCAGATTTCTCCCGAAAGTCTTTTTGCCAGCTCTTCTGCACCAAATACGCCACAATGTTTACAAATGTTTTATACAGTCTAGGCCGAGTATTTTTCAGGCACTGGCATTGGCATCTTCTCTGATCACTAGTCAAAACAAAGCAGCAGGGTCTTGGGCAGTAGTCTAAATAGTTTTGCTTCCGTCAACACAAACCTAATCAGCTAAATAAAAATTGAGTGCATATGATGAGTCTGATCGAATGTTATAATGGAGCGATTGTCTTGTAGTGTGTGGTGTTCCCTTGAACGTTCGAATATTATACAATCAGGGAAAGGAAAAAATCGGCTAAGATTCTCTTGTAGTGTGTGGTGTAGTCCCAATTTTAAAAATCTTATAAGATTATAAAATCATGCAGTGTGGGGTCAGCTTAAGGTGTCAATATTTTAAAAGGCTAGACGGTGTGAAAAGATAATATCAGTAGCTTAATGTCGCCATATGTTAAATTTTCTTATACAAATATATCCATAGGTGAAATGCCAAATCTGTGAAAGTGATCTCTTATAGCAACAATACCTCATCCATGTTGAGGCATTACCATGACGTACATAATGGCAGAACTGATTCTGATGTAAGGATTGAAAGTGTTTATATAATATATAAACTATATTTATAAATTATAAATTATATATATTATTTACTTACTGCTATTAATGCTTAGCAAGTTGGCTCTCTAACTTTTGTCACTCTTACAAAAACACTTCTTCGCTGCTCCCCATTTATCAAAAAGAGGCGCAGTTATAAAACATTTGTACATCACAATAATTTCACTCCCAATGTCTCCATGAATTTATTATTTCCAGTAGGCCTATTCATAGAAATGTACCACAAATGGTAAAGTGCCTGAAACTACCTTACATAAGCATGGTGCAATTTTTTCCTGTTGGATATTTATATTTATTCACCACTAGATGGCCTTAGTGAGCATTTGAAGCGTATATGAGGCATCGAGAAATGAACCTTTTTGCAACATATTTTGCTTCAAAGCTTCAGCAAAGCTTCATCTTGCCATCACTACCTCCCACTACCACCAGCTTCTCTGGCCTCCAGCCACCAGCTACACAGACAACTCTGACATGACTGTATATTCACACCATATCTTCTCACATATATGTCAGAGATTGGAACTTGCCCTAGGCAGTTGGGTTAGCACATTGAGTCGTCGGAACTGCCCAAGGTTTCTTACTTTACCAAAACGAGAACAAACAAAAAATGCTGACAGGGAGTTTTTCCTTGCCCCTGTTGCTCATTCGTGCACTTGCTGTTAAACGCGATGCGACATGTCTTGTTGAATGCGCTTACATGATTGATTGATTGTTGATTGTTATATCAACTGGACGTATGTTGACTGTCTGTATGTGGCTTAGGCCTTGCTTGGGTGTATTACTGTATTAGCACTTAAGTATTTATTATATTTATTATTTTATGTGATGATGCACTGACCAGAGACATCTCTCAATTTCATTGTACCTGTGACAATGACAATAAAGGACATTCATTCATACCTAAAGTTAATATAGAATTCTTGGTGAATTTGAGCCCAGAAGTCACAAAGCCAAACAGATTCTACAGAGAGCACAGAATCAACTCAACCAACCAACAAGTGCAAGGGTCAAACTCCTCCACCTTCACTGAAGGATAAGGAAAAACATTTCTCCAACAATTAACAGCTCTTATACCTCCAGACATCTTACAAGAAGTATTAAAATTTGTAAATAAGGCACAACTCACACAGCATGCCAAAAGCAAACTGACCAGGAAGTTCAATGCCAGATAAGATCACACAATTCCACCTCAATCCCTATACTGTTGGAACAGCAACTGATGGAAGCCACTCTCCCAATGGATCAGAACATGGTACAGATTCACAAATAAGGGGCACCACTCAGACCTTGTGATCAGCAATTGTGAGCAACATCAACTTTGTCACTTACAGCATTGCCATACTCCTTGCTACAATTCTGGCAACCCTGGTAAGTAACACCCTACACCACATCGAGAATTCTATTGACTGAAAACTGAATCCAGACAAAACCATGGTATCTTATGATGTCGCATCCCCACACCTAAAGACAGTGAGAAACAGATTAAAAGTGAACAAATACCTGCACACTATCCACCTCTCCACAGGCCAGACTTGCACCGTCTTAGAACTATGCTTTCACACATTGGTGGAGGCTGCCGGTGTGTGTAAGGTGCCAACCTGCCACCAGGAGCTGTTGGGGTTCAGTATCTCACACTTCAATGGGCTCAGGTGGATTGAGGCCCGAATCTAATCCTCCGGTTGCTGAACAGCACTTGTTTCAGTGCTGTGATTGGCCCAGAAACCTGACTAAAATTTCTCAAAGCAACAATTTGATGTCAAGCAAGCAGTTAATTGATTACAAATCTATTCCATGAATGGTAGATTTGATATTGGCCTGTATTTGTAAAGCACTGAAACAAACTGATTATTCGATTATTTGATTTAGGGGCTTATACCAACTGCTGTTTCAGCAACTTGGGGAAGAGATGAATACCAAAAAGATTAATTTATAATCTGGAACACGTCAGCACCCATATTCACAAAGAATCTTAAGGCTGAAAGTACTTCCTAAAAGCCAAATTTAGGAGTAACTCTTGTGAATAATAGGCCTGCCAGTCATAAGTTTATAATTTAATATAGTTAATAATTTTTATATATGTAATTTTTAATGTGAATTATTTACAAAACTTTTCAGGCCTAACACATAAGTCTGGGGTTGTCCGGTATTTGTTTAGGGGAAAAATGCATCTCTACAACCATTCCATCAATCAAAACATTATCGCACTGTAAAGGCCCCATATAATCTGACAGTTTATTTGCCAGCAATCGATAATTGCCAGCAACAAAGACAATTTAATGGAAATCACAGGTATAGTCTACCAGGTGTTATTGGTACCATGAATCACATAATAAAATAATTGCGCCCTCTCAGGTCTTTGTCAATCACAAGATTTAAAAAAAATAAAATAATAGATAAATTGTGGCCTATTTGACGCACGCTCCACCATGCTGGACGAGGGGCACCATGTAGCCTACCAGCTGAATGTCACTTGCTGGGAGTGGATATCCATGCAAAAGGTGCATGAATTCTTTTGAGCCGCCCAGTCACTCAACAACTGATCATCGTAGGCATCACTTCATATAGATTGACATCATCAATAGCAACAGTGAGTAACTTGTTTAAAGTGAATTATTCAGTGGCCTATTCTGACTTTGCCTACCATTAAAAAGTCTATTAGGCTAAATAATCAGGTGCACTTTTGATGAACAAGCAAGCCTATTTTGATGACAACCAGCAGCCTATGTCATCTCTTTGCAGCTACCTTATAGCTCTCGTAAAATATATAAATTTATATATATAAGTTTCTACAAGAATTCCTGAGCAACAACATTATGTGTAGCCTAAATTCACTGTCAAATTTCAACGTTCTCAATTGAAGTGAGGACAGTGTTGTAGGCTAATTATTCCTGACGAGCAACAGCCTGTGTCATCACCTTTTGTACTCTATAGGTCTCGTAAAATACATAAAATAATTTCCTATAGGTTTCTACATTAATTTTTAAGCAACATTATGTGTAAATTCACCATAAAAATGTCAACTTACGAGTTCTTGTGCATGTGCATGTGCATGTAGTCAGTGTAGTAATTACTCCTGACCTGTAGATGTCAACCATCTTTTTTGCTCGTATTTTAAAACTGAATGCGGAAGCATGGTTCCTGCTGACAGTTTAGCTAGTGCTTAATTGTAATGTTTTGTACGACTCTTTCTCTAAATCTGACAGTACACTGAGAGTTTTTAATATCTCGGATATCATCACTTCTGGGCAAAAGATGGCTCTCCCGTCGCAATTAAAGGCAGTCCAGCATCACATAAGAACTGCCCATGAACATGAGCAAAGGGACCCTGTTGTGGCTTACTACTGTGAGTTTGTTTTCCACTTTTCTTAGCAATCATGTTGGTGTAAGTTACCTTTACTAAACGTTAGGCTCAATCGTAAGACACAACTTGGTTAACGTTAGTGTCGTGATAGGTTTAAAGTGTCTGTTTAAAGTTAATGTGAAAAGTAACTTAGTCTAACGCTAGCCAGCGTCGTACATTTAGGGCTTTCGATATCACAATAACAGTTTTCTTATTGAGCAATGTGTTGCCTAAATTATAATTATATACAAAAAAAAAAAACATTTCAGCCGTTATTTGGAAATACAAAGATCAAAGAGAGAACTATTGCAAGTCATGACGAGAACAAACAGCCATAGTTTTGGTCTGTGGGTGTGCCACGGCTGTGTCTCTTATGTCAGCTGTCACATTTTAGGTGGTGCTTTATGCCTTTTAGTGCGTCAATATTCTAAGTACATGATAATCACATTCGACCACTTTTATTTTGTGGCATCATAAGAATGTTTTACCCTAATTTACTGTTCTAGGCCAATTGCTTATAACTGTAGAAGATGACAAAAATTGGGACAAAGATTGGGAACCACAATGAACTGAAATTTTGGTGGAGCCTAAGCCTTGTAATGAGAGGGTTACAGGTTCAATCGCCGAAACTGACATTGTCAATGAAATGCCGCTGTCTTCCTTCTTTTGCATTTAACAGGATAAATTATAACCTAAATAAACTCTGTGTAGATAATTCGATTCAACTTTATTGTCATTACACATATTAATACAGGGTAACAAATCAGAAGTAGCCTAATCAGCAAATGCAGAATATACAATATAAAGTCCATACAGTTTTTTAGATTAGATGATTAGATTAGATTCAACGTTATTGTCATCACACATGTATAATACAGAGTAATGAAATGCAGTTTAGCATCTAATCAGAAGTGCAAAAAGCACCAAATGTAGTCCATTATTTGTTGAATCCCCCCCAGAACGGCGATATCATCGTCCATCACAACGTTTTACTGTAGACATCGTGATGGTAAAATTAGGGGACATCGCCCAACCCTACCTGGAAGTGGAAAGGTATACAGGATGCAAGAACAGATATACAGAGTTCAATAAAAGTGTGTACATGTTTGAAAAAGTGGCCTAAAGAAAGGGTGTGGGGGGATATCTAGTTCAGTAGGTAGATAACTGTTGGGAAAAAGCTGGAACAAGGACAATGGTATTCCCAAAACACAGCTACCTGGATTCGAACCTCCTACTTTTTGGACATCCTTTTGTCTACCTTAGATGTCTTAGCCCACCTGACTATACCGCCATCACTGATATTCTGGGCTATGGGTTTATTGAGTTGTTACCTTGTTAGATAAGGTTCCAGGTTCCCACACTCATTTCTCCTCTCCCTCTGTCAACCTCAACATGATGATGGATCAAAGTGAATACGGTCCTATTCAGAGTCTAACACACTGATCCATTATTACATTGATGTAATAACAAGGCACGCAAGACTCTGTTAAACATGCATACATGAACCACTGTCAAAGCATGAATGTAGAGTGCTAGGCTTTTAAAATCAGATGCTTCAAGACATCAACGTGAATTCGCCACCAAAGTAGCATTTCCCATACCGCAGCCATTAAACGCAAGTGTGAGGCTGATTTAGTTAAGAATTGCATAGCTAACACAGTCAAAGTAGCCAAGCTGCATGGAAGAAACAAAAGGCTTTCTGAAAATTGCCTACTTTGCTGCAGAGGAGGAAATTCTAAATTGGAAATGGAAATGTCCTACAGTAGTACTAGAGGAGTCTTCTGATATAAGTGACATGAAGCGAGGTACACAGATTATCACAAGATTAAAACAATATTGTTCAACTCCTTTAAAATTAAATAAAGATGGTTAACTATGACAACTTTGACAACGTGCAGAATTTCCTGCAGCCATGTCAATAATTTAATTATTAATTTAGATAAACACCTTTAATAAATTAGAACTATCCCATCTACAAAGTAGGTTCGTTAGAGCATCAAGAATGACTATTAGTGAAAGAACAATACAGGCTAATAATTATACCTGATTTTTAACTCTTGTCTAGAATTTGATGAGCCATGTTGGTTTCACATTGTGATCTCAGGCAAGATCTCAGCCGTGATGGATGATATCGTCCACCGGCTCAACCCGTACTGGTTAAAAATAATCATTGATCGATACAGGCTAAAACCCAATTGTTAAATAGGCTGAATTGCTGCCTACATTGAGTAGCCCGAAGTTGAAAAGAATGTAAGAGGTCATTGGACAGTTTATGGTTTTCGACCCCTTGTGCCACTGGCATAGCCAGTGCAGCAACACTACTGGCATGGTGTACGTCTCTGGTTGACTCACATCTGAGTTTAGGGTTGCTTTTCTGATGGGCACATTCTGTCTTTGTTGGTTGACATACAGATGGTACTGGTTGGAAATCTTATGATTGCACAGCATGCTACGCTGTTGGACAATGGACGTATTAAAGCATACCGGGTACAGGGGTTTTCCAAATGTCATGAAAACATTAATGTTAACTAACACAGTAGTCAATATACATGTTTTCATTGTTCTTACTTAAATATCATGCCTATATCATTTATTCTCATTTATTCAAATTTAAGATACATCTTTTCTGGATTATGGTTGCTGAAATGTTGGTTTTTGTGTAGCCAAACAAGACCAAATCTGACACTATGTCCATTATAGTCAGGCAGAGGTTCTGATTGGCTTTTCAAGATGGCCCTGTTGGCCCTACAATATTTTATTAATTGTGGGTGTATTAGCCTACAATCTGAAAACGTCAAGCCGCCTTATGCGAGGTGCATTTTGTAAATCTAAATCTGTAGTGTGCTCTGACCACCTCTGTGCAGTTTATGCATGTTTATAGGACTGTGCTGATGAATAACTTCTCCACCTGAGGTCAGTATTGGACAGGTGGTTCAAAAGTAACTAATTTGAACCAATAACTAGGTAGAGATGTGCAAGCCTATTAATAATTATAAGCGGTAAGCTGTTGTGTAGGCCTCTTTTGGCAAACTGATGTTTACCCTGTTTTCCCTCAGTCTTCTAAATCAATGTCCATGTGTACTTTCCAGCAGTTTATCATATAGTTTTGTCCTTTGGGGAAAGAAAACTGTGTATTTACATAAGTTACCTGATGTAAAGTTTTTCCATTTTTTCTTAACAGGTGAAAAATAGGACTTATTAAACTTATTAGTCATAACAGCAGTCAGTTGTGTTTTTAGGCCTTCGGGTGGTTACATATTCATTCTGTGCAAAATACGATGAGAAAGTGTTCTGAAACCTACTATCTACCTACTTTTCCTAATAATACCTACTTAAACCTACTGGAAACTACAGAAAACAACCGGGATTCTCTATGTCACAGAAAATTTTAACACAGTTTTATCTTTCTGGGCGATGGGATTAATAAATAACCTTTGTTTGATGTAATAAATAGTTAGTAAAAGATAATTCTCTGCATCATGCCAATAAGTCCTGGCACTATGAGAAAAATCTATTGAAACGTTTTTTTCTCTTTCCCTTTGACTACTTTGTCCTGAAATGGAGCTAAGGCCACATAATGAAGTCCTTGTTGTGAAGACATAGTGTAGGGGTTTGCATTCCTGAATATTCAATTCAGCCTGCTTTCAGATGTAATGTCCAGTAGAAATACTTGGGCATATTCTGTTTCAAGACTGGCAGTGTTTCATGCTAGAACGTCAGATATGCGTCATTTGTTATGATGAGATATGTTTGATTTTTTTAAATAAAATTATGCGTATGTCATTTGTGTAATGTTGTAGAGTTTTCATTGTTCTTAATTTTTTAATTTAAATGCTGCTTGACACTTAGGAGCATGTTCAACAATTGCTCAGCAAACTGTGAAAATTAGCCTTTGCAAATAGAATAAAAAATTGTCCGGTTATCTAAAGCAAAAGAGGACAACTTTATTTCTGAAAGTCACAGTTGACTTGTTTGAGATAGTGCTTTGTTTCGTTTATGAAAAGTGTTTAATTTCTCAGTTTTTCATTTACTCTATAAAAATATCAAATATACTGTAGTTACAATTGTTGGAATAAACTGTAAAGGAAGTCAGATGAGAATTCCAAATTGATTTCTTAAAAGTGGATCACTCATCATGATTTGTAAGTAAATTAATCAGAGGCATTTGTGTGCTTTGTTTAGTTTATGAAAAGTGTTTGTGTGTTGGTTTTTCATTTACTCTATAAAATATCAAACATAGTTAATATTGTTGAAGTAAATCCAAAGTGATTTTATTAAAAGTGGATCACTCTTGTGTTAACATTTGTAAGTATATTAATAAGAGGTTTTGCATGGAACATTTTTTGTCATAGAGGCCTGAGGCCTAGAGGAGTATGTTATTTTCCCTACAGTGCTGTGTTGCATATTTGTTGTAGGAAGTAGATGTACTAGTCTCTGAGTAGGAGGGAACAATGCACAATCTAAGCCTGCTTTACTTGGCTCTTGTAAAATGCTGACCTTCACTCATGAGCTTCCTGGCTGTTATTTTCTATACCTATTTGAATGTAACAGGTGATATGCCAGCACAGATGAATACAGTAGAGTGCAGTCCTGGCATTTAACTTTCCCCTCTGGGGCCTGTTCTCATTTTCAGCCTGCTCACACTGAACCTGTGACATTATGCAAGGCTTTGCTTGAGCAAGCTAGAGTGAAACCAGTCAAGAATACAGAAGTGACCACAGGGCTTCAAAATTGAAACTCTCTGACAATTTTATATAGATCTACAATATGTAGATTTCTGCTCCACCTACCAACAGTATGCCAGCACATCTCTACCACTAGCATGCAATTGTTAATTTGGCCTCACAGACAATGAAAAGATACATAATCTCAGTTCCACCACATATAAACTCAAAATGTAACCTACCAGTCTTTTTGTCCTTCAAGCGGTCTTTGAAAACAGCAATTCTAAAACCACCAAAAAACACTTGGACTACAGACACATTTCCAGTCTATCATTTATGAAATGTTTTGGAAAATAGTTTTAATTGATATTTTTAACATCAAATGGCGGCTCTGTCAAGCACCATTTAGGCATGAGAAGGAGTTATTGCACAGAAAAGTTCAAGAAGCTGAAGTGTCACATTGGAATACTGGCAGTAATGAAGTGAAGTAGTGAAGGTACATAAGTTTAAAACAAAAAATGCAGTCAAAGGAAAGCAAAATAAACTAAATAGGTGTTAATCCATATGAGTTATGGATCCATGTACTATACAAACTTGGTGTCCAAAGATCATGGCTGCATAAAAGTCAGTATAGTAGTGATGTTATGCATAGGGTTGACTAACTGTCTTCAGTCAAGGTGGTAGTGGAGATGGCATTACTTGGCCCACCCATATGAGAGTGGAAGACCGTATCAGAGATCATACCAACTAAGACTATTCAGGCAAAAGCTCCTTTCAGGTACTACTAGACCACATTGCAGTATTTGATGCTGTAGATCATGGCATTCTGTTGAATCTCCTTCAACACTGGGTTATTCTTTCTGTCAAACTCTGTTACATGATACATCATGACTGCACAGAAGTTAAAGAATAAAATATCTGGCCTCAGTGGAGCAAATGTATTCAAGTTGACAGATTTCACATGCCATGGGTATGACTATGCCACCAAATTAATAAGTCATGATGAATAGTCTTTATTGTGCTTTAGTGTTTTTAGTGCTATAGTGTTTTTTTTATTATTTTAAGTGACATAGTACAAAGGCCATTATAGTGCACTAAAAAGGCCACAATTACGTTAAACTAATATCTAGTTTGTGTCAATTTCAAAACAAGATGTGTCAAATATGGCTTAACTTTTTGCTTAGTCTATTTCCATTGTAATAGTGAATAGATTTTTTCTTTTTCTTGTTGTTCAAATGGTCAACTGCCCTGATCTTTTGTTGTTTAAGTTGTTGACTTTGCTTTGGCAAGGATTGTTTTTCAAGCCTTCTCCCAAGATTTCTCTTGGGACCACAGTTATTGGCCTGTAGATTATTTTTGTAATGAGTATTATCAAGGGGGATTACTGATGTGTAAACTACAACAATGACATTCAGTGTGCTTTGATTTGTGTATGTCATCCATAGTCAATTACTTGATGCTATGGCATAAACAAAACAAAGAGAATATTTGCGACATTTTTGCTTGCTTAATTTATTTGGTTTGTTAGTGTGTTGACTAAATTTGTTAGAAGTGCTACTGCAACTTTAAACTTGCTTTTATTGCTCTTAAAAATTGTTGCTGACAAAAGTTTTCTTATGACACTGTTGGTAAACATTTTAGTGCAATTTCATTTTTATCTCAAATTATAGACATCTCCTCTTGATTGGCTAGCTTTCTGCCCCCTGAATACACTATGAAAAAAACCTGGCCTCAAAAGACAACACAGTTGCTGTAATACTCAAACCTGAGTGGTGTATTCAAACAAACACCAGCTACAGGGGGATCTGAACTTCTGAACAAACAGCGGCAAATCAATTGGCAACAAGATGGGGTGGGAGTTAATGCGTGTCCTCCACCATCTTTTTTGTTGATTGGTTGGGCGTGGTTTGTTGTGTTTAGGTTTGTTTGAGTGTTCGTTTAGGTGTTACAGCCCCTGTGTTGTCTTTCAAGACTGGGTTATTTCATAGTGTAATCAGGGGGCAGCAAGGTAGCTGATCAAGGGCCTACAATTTGTATCACATTAACTCTCTTAATCCCATAATCCCATCCAACCCAGATGTGAATTAGTCAAATACACAATTACACAGTGAACAGACAGTAAGGTGAAGCACATGCTTACCTAGGGAACTTTCTCAAGGGTAATTAAGCCATGGTCAACCCTTTGGTTTGAAACCTGATTGATGTAAGGAAGGATGGAAGGGAAAAAAAAAGAAAGAGGAAGCCATGGGCTACTAGTTAAAGCATTTGGTTAAAAACCAAAAGGTTGGACATGGCTGAACTTATTTCTGTCTTTTATTTATTTTATAAAAGGTGTGCTTTTCTTTGGAAAATTGTTGCTTTTGGCTTCTATTTTACATGTCATTATTTTCCAATTCATTTTCATGACCTCATCATTATCACCAGAATCAAAGGTGACATTCCCACTGTGTAAGTCTGCATGGAAACCCTCTTTGATATGAAAATTTTCATAGCAGCAGAGCCAACCCAGGTCCAGTTCAACTCAGGATTTTAATTTTAGGCTAAAATTTCCTCTCCTTCTCCGTAGGTTCTTTTGAGATCTCATTAAAAGATTTATTACTCAATAGAAGATTTATTTCTCATGAGACAGCGTACAGTAGCCTGGGCCCGTCCATACTTCCTGTGACACTACATTCAATGTGAGCAAGTCAGTATGGCCAGGCTGACGATTTAGAGGAATTATTATCCCAAACTCGAGGGCACCAATGAGAAACGAGCTTGAACGAGACTGAGTGGTCTGATTGGTTGTAGATTCTCCCAGTAGAATACAGAGGCATTTGATGGACGTAGGTTAAGCCCGCCTCCCAGAATCTCAGTAGTAACTGAGCCTGGCCAGACTAAGCTCCAAAGAGCTTATCAGTCGCGTTAGCCAGGCTAAGCGTACAGTACATATTAAGGACAATTTCTTTTAATTTAGAGATGATTTTGAAAAGAAAAAATATACATTTTTAGTATGAAAAAGATGTTCTGAATATATTTGAATATATTTTTCATAACTTCAGACCTAGACAAAGAATAACTTGCTTATGTTTTTCTTTTTTCCTAGGTCGCCTCTATGCCATGCAGACAGGCATGAAGCTAGACAGTAAAAGCCCAGAATGCAGAAAGTTTCTTGTCAAACTAATGGATCAGTTGGAATCGGTAAGGAACTTGTTCAACACATTCATTAATAAAATGAATTGTATGTTAAAAGTCAGACTGCTAAATTATGACCCTACTTTAATGTGACCATAATCTTTAGAGCAAGTTGGTTGAATTGATACACAAGTATAACATGTAATCTATGTCTATGAAAATAATGCACATCACTGCTGATCTCTATGGAAACATAAGCACCAAAGCCAGTTGACCCTGTAGACCATGTAAACTTGATTAAATTAAGCTTAATTCCAAATTAAGTGGGTGGTTTATTCCGAATTAACAAATTCCACTATAATGTAATAATCTTATCCCTCTTTAAAATAATTACGGTCGTTCAGCACATGCTTGTTGGGTTATGTTCTGTCACGATGATGCACTGAAAGATGCATAAATTGAGAAAAAGTTGGTCTAAACTATTTTATTTGATAAATACATATATTTTTTAAAAAAAGACATAGTCAAGACATAAACATAGATGAGATTTTAAAAAATCTGGTAGCCATCGGGAGTGTGTTTTCTTCCGGTAAACATATGCGCCCCCTGTTCAATTAGAACCCTTTTCCGCCCCCAGAGTTCATCGCAATTAAATGAATCTGATTAAACGTGTTCTCCATGTAAACATTTATTCTGAATTATTTTTTCCATGTAAACTCAAGAGAGGGAGCAGAGTACAACCTACAAACTCTAGCTTTTCTTGCATTTTGATGACAACCTATTTTAACCTTTTAGGCCTATAGTTATTTGGTGCCTTTTCTGCCATGTGCATTGTAACCAGTGATGGGAATAACGGCGTTAAAAATAAACGGCGTTATATTTTCTAGTAACAAGTAATCTAACTAATTACTGTTCTTATTGTTATAACGCCGTTCCTGTTACTGTCCATGAAATGCTATGCGTTACTTTATTGAAGCGGGTTTCATTTCACGCGTCAGATTTCTGTGCTGACATACTGTAGGTGATGATTGGTAGAATAAAATTGAATGGCCAACCAGAGTAGATTTTGGCATTGCCTACGTAGGCTACAAGCCAGGCCTCCGTGCAGCAATGGCGAGTTTAGAACAACAAGATAGCGTTTTCAAACTTGAAATATAAGCACTATTTCACTCGTATTGAAATTAAGGACAAGTGTGTTTATGTGCAGTGCACATTATGTCCAGGAACAAACCGTTTGTCCATGTCAGATGTGAGCAACTCCAATCTTTTGAAGCACCTCACATCATCCCATGCCAGAACAAGATGCATCCGTCCATCAATGCGTGGAGACATTGGCTAATTTATTATTATTTATTGTTTTTATTTACTAAAAAATGCAAACCATAACGCTATATTTTCTACTCATGTTTCTCGACTGTTCAGAACAGTTTGCAAGATCCAAGTTGATGCACAATTGAGAACATAATCAGCGCTCCATTAATGTCTCCACTATACAAATTAAAATGAACGTGAGCTAGACGTCAACATGGGATAAGTCAGGGGTTGAGTCAACTATTACAGAGAAATTGGGCCTACCTGACATCACGCAATTCCTTCAGTTTGCCTTGTTTTCTGTCTCATTAGTTCTATGAAGTCAGACTGTAGTAGCGGAAGCTGCCACGGCCATGTCCCTTCTGCCATAACTTTCAGATGTGCCCTGCCAAGAGTCAAACTGCGTTAACAATTCTCAAGTGCCCAAGTAATTCCCATTGTGGGGTGAACCTATAGTTCATCTTGACGCTAAAATGCCTTTCTCCTCCAAGAAAAAAAGTTATTTCTCCTACAAGAACCTTACGAAGACAATTCTCTTGAGCACCTCCAATGATCTCTGCCCATCATCAGCTAGGCAACGGTAGCCTCTGCTGACCAACGTGATCAGACTTCTCCAAGATGTTTTGCACTTCTCATGTTCTCTAGATTGTTTTTTTTCTGGACTGCAATCATTTCTTTGGTCTGTTGTAGCTTAATTTAGATTAATTTAGTTTAATTAATTAAATAAATTAATACGCTCAACATTTTAAAAACATCAATGTTTCATTGTTCTACTATATTGGTAACAATAATTTCAATAGCTACAAAACTATATAAAAAATGATAGACGTCTTGTCTCACATTGTTAATATGTTATTCTGTTATGTGTGCATTTCAGTCAATACACATTTAACATTCACTTCTAACTGGTAATTAGTTACTTTTGTAATACAGTAACAGAGTTACTAACTCAGTTACTTTTTGCGAGGAGTACCTGGTAACTAATTACTTTTTAAAAGTAACTTTTTTTTATTGTAACTTACAATCAGCCCAACACTGATTGTTGCATTCATGCATGAATGCAGGTTACTGTATACTGGGACAGAGGTGTGTCTGTATACTGGGAGTGACGTGTCAGTGCCAATCTTTCTATTAAAATATAATAAACCTACCCCCCCCACACGCACACACACACACACCCACACACACACACACACACACACACACACATTGTATCTGTATAATACTGAGGTACTGAGTACTGTACCACTGAGGTACATTTCATCCTGTTTTTGTGTTCAACTCCAGTTTTACATTTAAATATTGATTTTATCAAGCTTCTGTGTAGTAGTCGCTAAGTAATAAAATGCTTTGCTTTATCCATAATCCAATAATGCAGAGATTATTACACTTTGAACTGGTGTCTGACACATTCCTAAGAAAAGTCTCAGTCTCCACTACAGTACCATTCAGCACTACTACTGCTTAAATGTTTTCAGTATAGATCCATAGTGTAATTGTAGTGTGTAACTGTATATGATCAATTCTGCTGTTTTTGTTGATGAAAAGTGGTTAAGTGGCAGAGGTTACAAAGAAGTAGTGTAGTGTCTTTAAAATAAAATCTGCAGTAAGACCCCAGTTTGTCTCCTTGAACTATAGATGAAACGAAGACCCCCTTGTTCTGTTCTCTAGTTATGTCAGAAGTTCAAAAGACGGGTTTTATTACTGTTCTTGTAAGGGGCCAGCAAGCTGTGTGACCACTGTTTTTGTTTATGCTCAGGTATTTTTATAGACATTTTGGGACCAATTAGAAAGCTTTCAGTATTTGAGGCAGCCCTTATTTCAGCAGTGGTGACATTTATAGGTTTAAATGTTACAGTAACAGGAAGCCTTAGCTTCCATACAAGGGGGCATATCCAGGCAAAATGTTGTAAAAACAAATTGGGTCAGGTTTCTCTAACCTTAGCCTCCTTGTGCTGTGTTTAGGGAAGACACCATACATTAGTGCAATATTGCTTACTTTATCCCATTTGCTGCAGAATTGTGGGTAAATAAGGGCCATTCCTTTCAAACAAAATCCTCAACTTCAGTTACATGTAGTTCATCTTCAGCATGTTAATGGTTATACTTTCTTTTTGATCTTTCAAATCCCAGTGACACTTAATGACAACGAAATCACATTCCCCAAATTTGCACGCTCCATTTTCTCACACTCAGTCATTTTTCTCATTTTTGCACACAAGAAATGTATTGTGTCATGTATGGCCCTTTTAGAAAGATTCATTGAGATTTCATTAAAGCATGAACAGTGGACCTATTCATAGGTCCACACTCCACCTGTTGAAATGCAACTTAGTATTTGCTTTACAGATTTTACAAGGAAACCTGAAGCACGCTAACTGACTGTAACATCTTACATTTCACAGTGTGCCTCTCTTGAATTACAAAGGAGTGGATTTTTGGGTGTGAGTTACTGCAAAACACTTGGAAGACCTAAAATATACCAACAGATCAATCTTTAAATTTTGCATAGACACCAGCCTTTTGAAAGTAGAGTTTCCATGAACTAGGAGTGTTATTAATGAGTTATACTGGATTGGTTGTAGTTGTGTACTCTGTTGCAAATAATGAACCAGATTAAATTAAGTCATTTCAGTTCACCTTATATACTATGGAAAACATTCATTTGGTTTGACTGTATTTAGTTAATTTTTACCTCTTAATGCACGCCCCTATTTTTCCTTTTTAAAAAGAAAAAACGGCATACCCAAATTAAAAGCTTGACAGTTCCTACATAGTTTTAGACTCAGGATGTCATACCATTGGAAAGGTGACACCCTCAAGTTTTTTTCTAGAAGAATATGTATGTTTCTGTGACATATGGACACAGAGTTACAGAGGTTGGAACTAAGGTTTTGTTCCGCTCATTTCAAATGTCTATGAACTAACTAAGATATGAAGGTACCATCCTTATGATACCCCCAAATCAATAAATCTAGGCCCTAACTCAATTTCTCAGCTCAGCATTTCTCCATTGCTCAGTCAAAAGACCAAAAATATGACTTTTCACAATAATTTTTTGTAAAAATATGTCTATGTGTTTTGCTTGGGACCCCTATGTAAACTCCCATAGGAACTTTTTGTAAACAAGAGGGCCTACTGACATTCAAAAGTTTATAACTTGAAAAACCCTTTACCTAGAAACCTATTAAAATTGTTTTCAAAGAAAGCTAAGACCCTGGGCTTTCATGTCCTTTTGCTTGATTTGAAGTTACTCCTTCTGGCATTGAATGACACAAGCATAACCATAA
>JAGFZM010001237.1:288382-315170 GCA_017657215.1 Limnothrissa miodon
TTTTTTATTTTTTACACAAATGGGTGCTTTTTCATGTCTTTACTGTTCAATATAGATGCGGTATAGACACATGGAACAGTTTAATAATGCAGTCTTATTGTCTAGCAGTCTCATTGGGCAACCAGACTGAGAGGCACTTTGAGCTACCGCTTTCTTCTTGTTTTACCCATCTTATCTTTTCTATCTTTTATTATTACCTGTAACTTCTGTAATAAGGTGTTACATGCAGAAGAAACAGGAAGGTGAATCACTCACTTTACAGGGTCATTGCATATGACCCAGTTTCAGTGTTCAGTATTCAATGTGTTTTTTTTTTTTTACCCACAGATATTTGTATGATGTCACATGACTCAAATGATGGTCTAGGGCAGACTAGTCACGACTGAATTAGTACTGCAGACAGATGTTCTAAAATGGCACTGGTTTATCAGAGTTCATGAAATGAAGTGATACACCTGTAGTTTATTTAATTTACTAAATATGACTATGATTTAGCCACGCCAGGTAGGAAAACCACCTAAAAATCAAAGAAAAATCTTCACAGCATAATATCACTTACTGTATTGTCATCAAACATGCATTCACATCTTCTACTAAAACTTGTTCGCAGAACCTGTCAAACATCAGGCAAATAGTCACTATGTGATTCGATCGATCTGACGTAATTAGATTGCATTAGTTTCAACATTTGTGTGTGAGTGTGTGTGTGTGTGTGTGTTAAGACCAAACCTTCGCATTTGGCTCACTTGAATTTTAACATGGTTATTCTGACTGAATCAGTTGATCAATCCAGAATTTGTGGAATTTCAGCATTTCTGTTGATTGTCTGCTGGTGTAGCAAGAATTCTGCATATCTCGGCAGTGAATATTTCTGTAGACTCAATGATAAAGTCAAGACGTTAGTATAGTGTTGTTAGTATAATGTTGGTATACAAATACAATGTAGTATACAAATGTGTTGCATTTTAATAAATAAAGTGAGCTCTATATTTTATAACCTTGAATTTTAACATGATTTTCAAGTTAAGATAAAACGTATACTGTATGTGTTTTTACATCATTCAAATGAGATGTGAATTATGCTGAACGGAAATTTGTGTTGTACAGGTAGGCTTTTTTTAATTGACATTGGTGTGCTACCGCCACAACATATGAACCCTCAACTATCTGAATACATTCCTAGGAAGCATTTCCCTCTGGATATTTGCTTTAATATCTCTGTAAATGGGTTGATAGGCAATCTTTTAGATCGTTGTAAGATATGAGATACCAATGTGCATCTTTTCTCTCCCATAGATGAAGAAGGAATTGAGTAATAATGAGTCCATCACTCAGGAGATTGTTGGTAATGCTCATATTGAAAATTATGCCTTAAAAATGTTCCTCTATGCTGATAATGAAGACAGATCAGGGCGCTTTCACAAGTAAGTTATTTCCTCCATTTGATTAGCAGTAGAGCCCAACCGATATATCGGCAGGCCGATATTATCGGCCGATATTAGGCATTTCCCAAACTATCGGTATCGGCATTTATAATGGTCAATAAATGAATATTTCAAAATTAAAATAAAAATGGACGAAACGCATGAGTGTTGGCGTTTTATATACTCAGATAAGCACGACAAAATTTGTGACTATCAAGTCCAATATTTTGAATTTGATGTTCCGTTGTGAGTTTCTTTTTAAAATGCATTATCATTATTTTAGTTAAAACTCATAAATAACTACAAATAGCTAATGTTATGGAAATCTTTTAATGTTTTGTTGCGAGTGTCTGATTTTTTTTTTTTAATATTGCCCGATATATCGGAATATCGGATTTTTAAACCAACAAATATTTGTATCGGTATCGGCCTTCAAAATCCTTTATCGGTCGGGCTCTAATTTGCAGTATTCAAACTTAGTAAAAGATGCAAAAAAAGAGTTTTTTTTATTTTGACTTCTGCACAATATTTTAGTTGTCAAGAGTACTTTAGGTACTTGCAGCTCTCCATGTGAATAATGTAGTCAGTCAGTCTCAAGGATGGCAATGCACCTGCTAACCAAGTGTGTTGCAGTCTGTATATGGCCTTCTGTATAAGCTGTAAGACTATCTGTCCTCAAGCATGGCAGTATTGAGTTCAAATACAGTGTGAACTAGTCAATAGCCCTGTTGTTCAAAGTCAGTGAACACCTTCTGTAGAAACAAAACTGAATGACTGGATAATTAATTAATGTTAACTGAATGGGGCATGGTAAAATTAAGCAATTAAAAAAGTAATTTACTGTGCACCAATTCACTTGAGTTCTACAGACAGCACTTAGTGACTTCAAAGGACAGAGCTATGGCTTGATTCACACTAAATTACTTCTCCTCTTTACTCATTTTCCACTATATTGGCAAATGTTAACTTTTTCATTTATTTGTTGTACAGTTGTTAAAAAGATACATACATTTCATGACAAAGAATAAAAATGTTAGTACAGGTAACACTTTTAATATCAAAACCAAGCGAGAAGACCATTGGGTGCAGTATGTGTTTCATCATTTAAAATCAGCAAACATTGTTGAGAAGATTAACCTTTTATAACACTTTTAATGTGTGTTTGTAGGAATATGATCAAATCATTCTACACAGCAAGCCTCTTGATAGATGTTCTCACAGTATTTGGTGAATTGTCAGAGGAGGTAAGTCCATTTCGGTATATAAAGGAATACTGGGAATTTGGTGCACCTGATCATAATACTTTCATGTAAGAATATACTGTGTGTAAATGTTATGTCAATATTATTCAATCACTCCTTAAAGGTATCCTCCTTATCCCTCCTTACTAGAATGTAAAAACTTTCAAGCTCTCTGTTCCCACAGTGTTCAAAAGCAATTTTCTAAAACATCCAATGAGTTGGGAACCAAAGGGACATCCTATAATTTGGCTACTTCAAATATAATGTGTGTATATATAATATAATTGTGTCTACCAAGAACCATAAGCATAAACAAACATCCAGCATCACGTTATCACTTTACCTGAAATGCCATTCATACACTGCTGCTTCGTCACCATGGATGCTGATTTCTTTAGAGAGTGCGTAGGAGGAACTGACAATGACTCTGTGAGTGTGGCAGTTCCCTTAGGGAGACACATTTTCCCCTTTATAGAAAGCTCTTTGGAAACCTCAGGGGAACATGGCCTCTGACGTTAAGTTTACTGAGTGCTTCTGTTACCTTAGTTTTTTCAAGCTTGGTACAAATAATAGTTGTTTGGGTTACCAGTGTAAATGCTTCTTTCTTAGCACTAAATGTAGAGTACTACTGTATAAGAAATAGTAAAATGTAAAATAGTAAATGTAAAATTATTTGTCTATTTCTTGACATTTTGACTCAGCTTTTTGCTATCCGATTAGATCATCATGTGATTTACTGTATGTACAGCACAGTAGAATGCCTTTAAGATGTATTTCTCTGCTATCTACATCAGTAACATTATATTCTCACTCAAATTATTCATTCCTACAGAACGTACAACACAGGAAATATGCAAGGTGGAAGGCAACCTACATTCATAACTGTCTCAAGAATGGCGAGACCCCCCAACCTGGCCCAATTGGAATGGAAGGAGAAACAGAAGGTGAAACATACTACTTGCTGCTAATCTGTTAGCAAAGTGTATTTGTTGTTATGGTAACACTTTATTTTAAGGTTCACGTTAGCCACTAATACATACCTAATATCTGTATAAGTGACTTGTAAGGCATGTGTTAAGCAACATCAATTCATCAATCAATACTTCAAGTCTGTAGTACAAGTCAATAATACAGACATTAATTAGGTATATAGAAGTGGCTAACATGTGAACCTTAAACCCCCTATGTGTAAGTTTTATTTTTTTCGTATGAGAATTTCTCCCATCTATCGGCGAAGTGATACACTGCATACGTTTGAATAAAATGTATTAGCTCTCCCCTTCCCATGGTCCTCATTTCCCATGGTCCTCATTTTGAAAATGGCGGCGCAAAATTGATATTCTCATTTGGTACCCAACCACATCTATGTATAAATGGAAATTACCAAGTTTACGGGAACACTACAGTTTATTCATGGAGGTAATTACCATCGTTTTACATTATATTTTTAAAAGAAAAATATATTTTTAATAAAAGATGAAGATAAATAGAAGATAAATCCTACACATAGAGGCTTTAAGGGAACACGCCACAGTTTTCAATATTGAATTATGTTCTTCCCTTAATTTAGGTGAGTTGATACATAGATGTCTCGTCTTAGTGCATACACAGCGCTGCAGAGATATGAGCTCACTTCCACTGAGCGTAGTGTGCCCAATCAGTGGGCCAAAATTCAGCATTTTTCACCAGTTGGTTCTAAGGGCTGGCATAGACACAGAGTAGAAAAGAAGAAAAAGTGGAAACACAATGGCAGCCTATGCAACTTCGCTGCTTGGCCCTAAATTAACTTTTGATGTTAAAAACACTGTGTGTGTGTGTATTTATTGCAGATGACATGATTGACAGAGATGATGGGTCATCTGCCCAGGCCCCACCATCTTATCAGCCCAGATCCAGCTTTCATACACCTGACCAAGGACCTGGGAGTACAGCTGCTTCCAACTTCAACAACATTCAGATATCCCCAGGTGCTCATGCTCCAGCTAACACACCCGCTGAACTGCCTTCTTCAGGAGGTAGAGAAAGGTTCCAGTTATTTTATACAGACATACTAATATAGTTACTTCATGTTATACCACACACCTACCAACATTTTATTACAAGGTTTGGGAATAATACCTTCTTCCTGCATCAGACTGGGTAGGGGGTGGGTTGTACATTGTGTTGGTTGGACAACCAAATCAGTCAGATGTGCTTTGAGAATGTTTATTTCACCGTTTCAAGCAAAAGTGGCAGTGACTAGGGCACATGCTAGTGTGGAGGAAAAACACTATTTTTACAACCACTGCAAGGCTGTACACTGTGTGTGCAACAGTCTGACATTCCCGCCACCTAGTCCAATGGATGAAGTTGGCTAGTTAGTACTGTAAGTCATACACATCAAAAGTACTTAATCAGTGTAGGAGAAAGCTGCTCTTAGAATTAACAACTTACTTGTAAATCATATGAACAGACACAGGACAGAATTTTAAGACTTATTTTTGTTTTCCTGTAGAGCCGGAAAAGCCAGTGCCAGTTCCCAGGAGCATGCCAGCCGTTGACCCATCTTTACTGAACACAAACCAAGAAGGTATGATTCCAGCTAACTGCAACATTGTAAACAATGGGAAACTAATGGCCTTTGACGAGTGCATTATCTATAACATGATGTGGCAATTGAAAAAATTTCATGTCATTTATCTGATGACAAAATTCTAAGAATAGAATAGAATATCTGTTCTTGTTTTGTGTGGTAACTGAACAAAGCATTTTTTCATAATGTATTTATTGTATTTGTGTGATTGGTAATACAGCGAGTAATGGATATCCAATATATAAGAGAGCTAAATAAGATGACAATCATTGTTGTATGTTGGTATGTTTCAGGTGATGTACGGCTTACTCCAGAGGACTTCACCCGAGCTCAGAAGTACTGCAAATATGCAGGCAGTGCTTTGCAATATGAGGATGTAGCTACTGCCATTCAAAACTTGCAGAAGGCCCTTAAGTTGCTCACCACTGGGAAAGAATGAAAGCATTGTTCTGAGTTATCACTCATCTAACTGAAAAGAGCCCCACTACTGAGCCATGGGCCAGGCCACAGCTGTTTCAGGAAAGAGTGATTCTCAGAGCCCAGAAAATGAATACACATACAATGGCCACTGTGTCTCTACACTTAACCTATTTTAGTGTCTTTCATAGTAATCCTTTGCTACTGTTTAGTATGAAATGGAGATCCAGATATTTTGCATGTATTCTGTTTGAGGGTGTGATCTATAAGGTTAGACACTCTTTTTATTTCATGTTCTGTGTTGACATTTAGGCAGTGTGGGTTCTATTAAATTAAACTTTGATAAAAATGTAAGAAATCCGGTATAACATTGCACCTGTGCCTCTTATTAGACATGCAATTTAAAATTTAAATTTAAAATTTAATAAAAGCCTCAAAATAATCGTACACTTTTCAACATAATTCTAGCCTAATGTACTGACGATTTGACACCAAGAGAATCTTGGATTTTTTTTCCAAAGCCATTTACATCTGGACTCAAACAAAAAAAAAAGTTTTCTGGATTTTGCTCTCATATTTTAAGATGGCAAGTATGTGCTTCTGTCATTTTCATTTTGTCCTCGTTTTGTGTTACAGATCCGTTTTTATTAGTCTGCTGATTAATTAGTCAAAGCAAATCAAAAGATTGTGCTTAACATACTTTGTTATAATCTATTATATATTATAAACACTAATATACCTTATGAACAACAATATGCTCTGCTTTAAGTCCTTGTTGTGGTTAGATTTTTTATATCTTAAGTGTAAGAAAATGAATTCTTCCCTCTCCACGAATTGGCTGAACAATCAGTGTAGCCATCCATATCTGCTTGAATCTTTTCCTTTTGGCCATGACAGAAGAGGGCATGCAAATTGAAATCAAATAAGATTTTCCAGTTTGTGCAATGACTTGACTGTATAGACTGAGTACAAGGGATTGTTATAAATTATTGTTATACATTATTCATACATTTTTAGAAATGCTTTTAATGATGCTGCCTATATTTTACGATGCATTAAGCAGTGTTCTAAAACATTAGGTTGTGAAATATAGACTATTTTAAAGCATTTAACAAAATGCTTCAAGAATATACCATAAACATCAACCCCTTTACACTTACGTGAAGGGAAATCTTAAGCGTAAATACTGCAAAACAATGGTTTAAGGGAAGTTTGAAAAGCAGATTTATATCCTAAAGTGTCACTCAGGCATAAAGAAAATGATCTATATAATAATTCTATGTGCGTAGGCTTTGTTTAGTTTGTTTCAACGAGTAGAGGGATAATAACCCGTATTGTACGTAAAATTATTTACATTTCAGAATGTTAAGGTCACTTTTTACACCCAAGGGCTTCGGTGAACAGGGTGGGGCGCAAGAGCTCGAGAGCGGACTTGAAACACTACATCAAGTTCCTTGGCTGTAAATGTGTTGTTGCGCATAGACGCAGAGGCATCTTGTATTTATCAAAACTTGTGGAAGTTACATTAGCCTACACTTTATATTCTTGGCGGAACCGTGTGCCTAATTGTAATAACTGCCCTGAAATCAGAGAACTTGGATAACGGGTCGAAATGTTTCTACAGACGGCGGACCCTCAGTGACAAACGATGTAAGTTTACTATAAAGCTTACTTTGTTTAGGCTACTTTTTTAATGGTAGTTATAGGCTATACTAGTTGAAATGCCCGGAGATCATTAATCTGATAAGAGAACGATGGGACAGCTTATTGTCTGGCAATTTAAATGTCACTCTGAGGACATGCATCATTACTCGAGTAGACTAGCCTACAGCACAGTAGGCTACCGGCGGGGGTCAGGAAAGAATTAAACATTGCTATTTTCTCGTGGGTCTAAACCATTCACTATTGAAACATGAAAATTTGTCATCATGTTGCCTGGGCGTACCAGACCCGAGAAAATCATGTTACGTCTTACTGATCTGGAGTCAGACCTTTTGAAACAGGCAACGAAAAGTAAATTATCTTATACAACTTTCAATTGCCAGGTATATAAAAAAAACTGAAAATTGAAACACCTGTTTCCAATGCCCCCTGGTGTAGTCAAGGCGGTAAGACTTGCGGTCAGCCTAGAATTGTGAAGTAAAGCTACTATGCTAAGCGTTTGCAATTATTAAGGAGTAGTTTATACTAACAAAGTATTTTATTGACTCTCCATCCATCGCCATTCATTATCCAGTGCAATCTAAAACCCCTAGCCTACATAGGCTATATTCCCCCTTCTCCACTAGGCCTATTTTATTACGCTGTTTCAGTAGACTATAAAACATGAAAACAACTTGAAAATATGAAGATACAGACAGCCTCAGTTTGTGAAAAAGGAGGGCGAATATAATTCTATACGCCTGTGTGTAAAATAACCAATATTAGAAGAACTCGGTTCTCCCCCGTTACTGGGAGGGCGTCGTGAGCTAATTTCAAAACAAAATACTAAATAAAGAAAGAAAGAAAGAAGTAATTGTTTTGTTATACAATAAATCAGATACATTATATTATTCCTAAAAATAAGAATAAGATGAAAAAAATTTGTATTTTTGCTGAATGATTACTAGCCTAAAAAACAATCAGATCAGATCTTAACATCACATTGAACAGACTATAGGATTGAAGGAATTTATCGTCACATAGCCTACTTTAAAAAAAAAAACAAAGTGTAAAATCTTGAATGTTGTCTGTCTATTGTGCATACAAAAGAGAAGGGGGTGTAGAATGAGGCAAAATTAAGCAATGGGGGGTGGGCGGTTTAGTGATGAAGATGGAAGGAAATAAAATGGTGTGGAGAAAGGCAAAAGTTATGCCATTAGCACTACTCCCTCACATTAACAAGGGACAGCCAAGAGCAACAGGACACGGAAAAACTCCCTACTAAGGAAGAAACCTTAGGCAGAATCACAACTCAGAACCTCAACCCTACTGGCAGAGGTCATGTGGAAGAAGGATTGGCCTGCGTGTAGATGTGGGTGGGAGGGCACACTGTTGACAGCAAGGACGTGGTGTGCTGTTAAATGGTGGGAAAATGGCTTACTGGTGATGCAGTGTACTCCGTGTGTGTGTATGTGGGGGTGGGTGGGGTGGAAAACTAGTAATGGTAAAGTAGAAGGGGCAAACTGGTGATGGCTAGATAGAATGGCAGTGTGCTGTGTGTAATCTGTATATTTCTGTAATAGAAGGAACCTCCATCTAAAAACACATGATCAGTCTGGGCCATGGAAAAGAGTACACAAAAAACGTACTGAAAGTGTCAGGCCCTTAAGGTTGGTGTCATTGATCAAAAGTTTTACTAGCAAAACAACATACGCGGTTTCAAGACTTTGACTAGAAGTTGTCTTCATTTAGAAGGCTTCTGTATCAGTTTCATGGAAACTTGTTTACCCAAGATACAACCCCACTAACCCAATGAAATCCTTTTTATACAACCTCTGGAAAGAGCCCATAATCTCTGGTGTAAATTCATCATTCCTTTTTGGATAATGGACAAACAGCTTTTTAGTTGTGATGCTATTTGCAGAAGACTGACACATTATGACATACCGTAACCGTAAAAAGATGGTTGACATGTTTTTACCTTGCTACCTACTACTATGTCCCAACCAAAAAATATTAACTAGTGTTTAAAGACCTTTAATTATGCATAATGCTTTAATGTATTAATTCTGTGATGTACTTTTGAGGGTTTCATGTGGTAGGTTGAGCTCTTTTAAAAGCCAAAGGCTCAGAGTACAGTTCTACCACCAGATCAGATGATATTTAGGGCTTAGCACTAAGGTGCACTGGCCATAGAAATAAAGAAAACCCCTTTGAAATAAAAAGATTATTATTAATAGGGCCTGACTGAGCACTTCTTTCTGCTCCACTTGGCTTTTTTCAGGCATTTGTCGTGTATGAAAATACATATCCAGACGTACAGTGCGGTCAGCTCTCACAGACAGCCTTGGCTTTGCCCAGGCACTCTAATGTGATGAATCCTTCAGGTTGGCATCTGCCAGAGGTTAAGCTAGAGATACCTAATTTGGTAGGGTTGTAGGGTTTACCAAGACAAAAAACTTTACTATACATTGCATTGCACACCCAACAGTAAGTGAGGTGATTGCATTTGGACACATTTGGCATGGTTCCAAAGCTTTGCTGATGTTAAATTACAAAGAGATTTTTGATAATTTGTAATATCTTGAAAGGGTGAAACAATAAACTTTTTGTGATTTTAATATCTAACCACAAAAACAGAAAATGAGTCATAAAACCACAGTGCATTGAATGAATTGTCTGAAACTTCTCAGGTATAGATACTGATACCTGATATTGACACCCAATGGGCATGCTAATTAAATTTGTATTTGTTCAGCGCATTATACAAAAGTAATTTCTCTTAATGCTTCACAGTAGAGAGCACCCATGAAGAAACCTTGAGCCTGCCTGGGTCATGCACGGTTGCCATCTATGGTGTTACTGTTAATATAGCATTATAATAGTCCCAGGATTTATTAGGGTCGTTATTAACATAGAAATTAGTAATATACTTTATCTTTGTTAAGTCATTGGTAGGTTAATTATTAATGCATTATTTTGCCATGAATTTAAAACTTCTTTTTATTGAATTTTCTAAAATGTATGCAAGTCTGGTGAAGGATGTTTTTTGGGGGTGAGCAGTGAACATAAGAATCTGTTTCAACGGTCACCTTCAATTTTGCTGATTCATGGCATTTGTCGTTATGGCATTTCCTCTGTTTGCTGTTAACTTTCCTGGTGGCCTAACAAAACTGCCATTGATCTATGTCAAGCTTGTATCATTCTTGTAGGATAAAAAGGAACTGATAGCAGGCACATTGGTACACACAGCTATTTGTTTTTATTCACTACTATACTACTATGTGATTTGAATATGTGGTGATGGCTTTTTCTATTTCAGGACACTTGAAATCACTGGTAGGTGGTGGAGATGGAAGGTCGGGCTCTTGTTCCTTTTTACACTACTATTGACTCACCTTCAGCAGTCAGGTATTTTATTTTGACTATTTCATTCAATACCAGATCATAAATATTTGCTTGTCAAGCATAATTTATTGTGAATATTCTTGATAAATTTTCATTCAGTAATCTTAATGCTGCTTCCTTTTCCCTCTTTTTCCGTTTTTATGTTGCATGCTTGTGCGAGCTCTACGGTTTGCTACAAATCTGCACTCATATGCATGCTCCTCAACTAATATAGGCAGCTTTCTTTCCAAACCGCTAACTTTATCAAGATCCACAATAGGCATTGTTTAAGGTAAATATTGAGATATTTGACAGGATATGTTGTCATGATTATATGTATAAGCATATAAACACACTGTACATGAGCAGCTGCTAAATGCAATTTTCTGCATGACCCTAAGCAATTGGGTTAACCCTTTGAGTCAAGTTATTCCCATGGTTCCTTGCTGCTGTTTTTCCACTACACTGTTTCAGCACTCTGTTCACTTTACTCACCTGTTTTTGCTTTTCCACTGGAAGTTGTACATGGTACAAAGCTGGATTTTCTGACCTTTTGCCAAGTTCAAGCTGGCTGAGCCAATGCTAAAATGTGGCATGAACAGACTGACGGATGCGAATTGGTTTGAGAAGCCATGAAGCTTAAAGGTGCTCTAAGCGATGTGACACGTTTTTAGGACTAAAACATGTGTTGTTACATACAGAAAACATCTCCTCACAATCTGCTAGCTGCCTGTCCCCTGAACACACTGTAAAAAAACGCGGTCTCTGTAGACAGCCCAGGCTCCACAAACGGCTAAAAAACACAGTGGGCAAACCTAGCTTAACTAACGAAACGAAACATAACAAACATTGTTCCAGCCACTAAACGACAAGAAGGATTTGGAGGAGGGGTTGGGTGGGGGTTGCACGTTCATGAGTCTTTCAGGAAGCATGGGAGGGAGGGGGAGCTATCCTCTGTTTTGTTTGACAATACTTCGAACGTCAATAAGAAGTGACATCAAACACCATTGCTTAGAGCGCCTTTAAGGCTACATGAAAAAACAATTTAGCTATGTCTGGTGTGTTCAACTTTAAACATCACTCGGTTATCCCTTGTAAAATTAAATTTTCCAACCCATGAAATTGAACTACAGGGCTGCTTTTGCAAACATAGTGCCATCCAAGATTACTACAGTGAAAGGTGGTAACATTAGTGTAATTCCTGAGCATTTTTGAAGTCATTTAACTTTTTTTTGTTAATTTTACAATCTGCAATTGTTTGGTATATATTTTAAACCTAATGGCGCAAGCGGACAAAGCAAAAGGCAGTCAGGTTACAACAATATATTAAGTTTAAGTAACTGTACAAAAACTAGAACTAAGGTTCTAGTTAACACACACAGTTCTGAGAGTTACTTTAACTGGTCACAGCAGTTTGACTCCGCTAACCTTACCTACTTCAGTTGTAGCCAGTAGTACCTATTTGTAATTGAAAACCAAACCAACCTGGTACTCAAACTGAATTAAGTAGAGTAGTGTATAATAACAACAAGTGTTAACTAGAAATGCAATTCCTGCCGAAATTACTAGTGCATACAATGCAGTTGGCAGGTGAGGGCCATTAATATTAAAGGTAGTACTGTTTAAGAGAGGCTGTAGTTTTGGAGTAAGCTTGTGTTTGTGTTTAGAATTAGCATGTAGGTCTTATCACCAGAATACCATGCAGGCATCCAGGGTTCAATACTCACATTTAGTGGATATTTGGTTGTATCAAGATGAGGAAATACTGTGGCAATTATCTAATATTTTCACCAAATAGCCTGTAGCTCACATTTGTCACATTATCTTGTGCGTGAAATTTATCGTTAATCATATCATCATAAACTGTACAGAACTTTCAACATCAGCTAGTAGCATAAACCTTATGGTCTGCACAAGTTTTGACACTTTTTTACATCTTTTCTTCTTGCACGCATTATTTTGGTTGGCTTAGGAAATGGTATTATGTGACAACTCCATCAAGCAATAAAGTTGCAGGTAAACACCTTCACTTAAAATATTGTCTGTGTGGGTTGTGAAGGAAAAAATATATGAATATCAGTTGTACTTGGATAAGGACTGCAGAATTGTTGATTTTGCTCCGAAACTGACTGTGTGAAATCTGGCCGGTAGGCTCGTTCACTTATGGCTGTTAATGTTCCCATATAGTCTAGTTAAAGATCTCATTACATCGTATTTTCATTAATTTTGTTGTGGTCTCTTATCTAAAATAATGTCATGAGAGTTGGTTTCGACAAAAAATATGCTGTGGTTGTCTTGTTTCAAGCTATTTTAGTTAGGTGAAATCGAGAGCAGGGATAGCTCGAGAGGATTCTTATGAATATTAATGATATGCAAATGTATCGCCTCATATTGGCTAACAACACTGTGACGCTCCATCTAGTGGGTCTGTCTGCAGCATAATTGTACCTATAGTTTGAATTACGGGGGGTCTCCTACTGCTGTTCAATCCTGCATGCAGTCTGATGGGGGAGGTGTGCTTGATGGTGTCCAGCTCACTCAATTGCTTCAAATTTACTGCTTAGGCCTTTCCCTTGTATTCTCATCCAATGTGCTAAAACTGCAGAGTGGGTCAGAGAAATTCTTTCATTCTCGGACAGAGCTCACTAGCTAGAAGCTCAAATTCTGATTTATTTTGCATAGTGAATACAGCGTTCAATTTTCAACATTTAATTTGCGAGATTTGGTAGTTCTTCCAAAATGACTACTGCAGAGAGCAGTTCATGCCTGATCTTGGTTTTGCCCTTGCAGTGAGTGATTGCTGCAAAGTCAGGGACAATGACAGTAGTCTTGAGGGTTAAGGTCATGCGCTTCACCACATAGAGTTAGGCAGAAGTGAGGTTTGAATCCAGGTACACTTATGCATACCTCTTTGTTGTGTCACTTACAGATACAAATAGGTTGTGTGTGGGGTACATAAATTGGAGTGCAGCATCACATGTTTGTGTCGTATGCAGCATCCTCTCTGATAATGAATGTCAACCAAAAAAACTTCTAAATAGCATGACTTATACATCTCATTTTTTAATTAAGGTACTAATTATCACCATTCAGACTCCCAAACGAAATTTCATAGCTTGTAATAAAGGAAAACGCAGAAGAAATGCACTGTTTTACAACTTTGGAATGAAACTGTGGGGTGGAAGACTGAGGTGAATTGTGTGTCAAAGTTCGTTTAGCATCTTGATGACTTGAAAGCTGTTGCAAGAAAATGGCTACACAGTTCTTTAATTTCCCAACTTTTGTAATGCATGCCTGCATGGCTGAAATGCTCAGCAAGAATGAAGAGACAGACGCTCCAACTCACCGAATCAAGTTTACTTGCACTTTTTTGCTGTCTAATATACACTTTGTCACTGTCTACCGTCCATTTGTCACTGTCTACCGTGCTGTCCCCTTAATCGCTTGACTTGATATTCTTGATCTTGTCTGCTCTGTCTGCTAAGATCTTAACTCATTTTGGTTGGCCCTGACATAATATAATTTTCGTTCAGCAGTGCTCAGTTGTCAAGGGAACTGCACCCTCGAGCTTACCAGTTCCGAGGGAAGCTTTACATCTCCATGCTACCCGTCTGACTACCCTCCGAGTCAGTCTTGCAAGTGGACTTTACAGGCTCCAGCTGGATTTATTGTGCAGATTACCTTTGTCGACTTTGAGCTTGAAGAGGCACTTGGCTGTATCTATGACAAAGTTATTGTTAATACAGGAACAAATGACGTTAAGTTTTGTGGCCTCACAGCCAATGGACTGACACTAAACTCAAGTGGGAATGTGATGGAGGTGTCCTTTGACTCTGATTTTAGTGTCCAAAAAAAGGGATTCAATATCAGATACAAGCAAGGTAAAGCAAATTATATATTTTCAGTGTCTTGCACACACTTTACATAGCAATTTTTTATGTTTTGCAATGTTCAGTGTTATGCATTTATTTATGTAAAGGCCAGTCATCTAACGGCAGCCCACCAGAAATAATTCGTTCTCTGGCCGTCTGCTGATAGAAACACATATTATATGGTAAAATAGGGATGACCAAACCACCAGCTTGGGCTACCAGCGGCCCTCCAGGCTCATGTTTGTGAGGCACGCTCAAGCTGTCTTATCATTAGGATTAACATTGGCCCAAAACAGGGCTAAATTAATAGATATTGGATTGGATGTTGCTAGGTAAGTATGTTACAACCCATACAACCCAACATACTGTATTTATTCATGAACTTTTACTAATTGTGTATCTCCTGAGACATTCTACATTCTACCTTCAGCACCAAGGACAAGTTTTTGGCCTGCCTACTTGTTAGGTTAGCTCAGGACCTCAGTCTTATAATCAATGAGTGTTGATCCCCAACCATGAGGAAAAATGTGAACAGCAGACAATATTCTTCCATTTGCACATCCATAATGGAGGCGCCCCTGATCAAGTAACTTAAATACTCACTATTCCCCAGGTGCAGTAGCAGCAGGCAGTTTGTACTAGGGCTGGGCGATTAGGCCTAAAATCAAAATCTTGATTAATTAAACATTTTAAAGGATTTATCCGAAGTAAAATACACTTTAGATAAATTTACGGATGATTGGGAGTACATATGTTGAGTTGACATCAAAATCATGTCATTCGGATGTGTTTTGAGAAAGTTATATTTAACCGTTTTGAGCCAAAGCTCGTTAGCCTGGAAGTGACCCGGGCATAAAATTTCCACCGCTATAAAATGCTATTTTTATACCTCTTCTGCAGTTCCAAACAACATTACACTTACGTGGTAGTGAGTAGAGGGTCCCTAAAGCCAAACCGAAGTATCCCGAGGTCTTCATGTGGTCGGATAAAGACTCCAGCATTCATTTTAACGAGCCAGTACCTTGCCGGAAATGTTGCTGCTTTAGTTGCCATCTTTAGCTACTTCATGCGAGATATCACGTCACGTGACATTTCAAAATTCCAACTTGTTAGTAAGCTAGGCTGTAAAATACACAGTGTATTATACTCCGGATAATCGCTTTAACTCTATTACAATTAATGATTATTTTATTGATTTATTTTATTTCTTTGTCCTCATAGTTCACTGACAAGTTTTGTACAGTTAATATGCTCACATATTACAAGTGAGAGATTTTTGAATGAAGGGTGCATTACTTGATTTTAAAATAGTGTATTTCCTTCAATTATCTACTATTTATGTTTATTTATTGAACATCATTGTTTTCTTTGGTACAAACTGCTCTTGTTGCTCAGTTGTCTCAGTCTTTAAGCTCACCATGCTTGACATGTCGGCAGAAAAACACAACGTAACAGAGCAGGGTCACGTGATTCCATACGTGGTAGTTTTTTAAGGGAAAGTATTTGAAATAATCAACCTGGAAAAATTTGATCGATTATAGGTTCTGAATGTCTGAATGACCTGGTTTGTACATTTGTACTCACTGTCCACAAATGGATGGGTAATTGAAAATGCATTCAATGTGTATCATTTATTCAGTAAATAATTTGACTGTATCTAAAGTTTTTTAATGTTATAAAACTAGGTCTTTTCATTGTATTAACGCTGATGAGATGCCGCTCTATGAGATGCAGCAGGATTTTAGCGCAGTTTTATTTTTGTCTGAAATTGTGGACATCTCTCTTTGATCTTTTTATCGTGTGCGGCCAGAGAAATGCAAGGCCATGGATAATGAGGTTCAGTATTTGCAGGATGAGCCATCATTACCGTGAGGTAAACAGGGTGACCAAGACCAAATTTCCAGGTAGATGATTGTATGGATCAGGTATTGTTAGCAACCTGCAATGTTAGCAGGTTTGACTTGCTACCTGGGCCGTCTCTCACCACATGCTAAGGAAATATCTGCTTTTGTCACCATGTCTTATATTCATGCCAGGTCATGAGTTTTGACTTACGTAATGCTCCCTCTTCTTTCCAGCGGTTAATGAATAGGGTTATTCTGCTCTTGATGGGTGTGCTGTATATTTGGACGATGCCATAGTGTACAGTAACACCTGGAATGAACATCTGGTCCGTATACAGGTGATACTAGAGTTGGTTGGTAGAAGCAAACTTAAAGGCCCACTAAGCAACATTTTTCAGTTAATCATCCGTTTCATACTGTTTAGGATGCTAACATGAGTCATTACACGGCGAACGAGCGGTGTAGAATGCGCCACTGTGGCCTACAACGGTAGATACAGCAATGCAATGTTCAACAGCAGCGGTCCTCCTCCAATAGAATGCAGTGCAATACAATGCAATACAGCGGTCTTTAGAGGGAGCTCGTGAGAGAAAAAAACAGAACGTTGCTTAGCCCTGCTTTAACAGTTAACTTGGCTAAATGTGTAGTCACAGTCCTCTCACTGACCTCCTTAAAGTAAGGGTTAAAGGGTGTGTTGCAAGGTTCAATGAGTAGTGAGTTTACGCTACTTTCTTGTTGGTAATAAACATTTAAACAGTTATCCATTGTTTGTAATGATAATGGGTATTACAAAACTGTATATTTTATGAAAGGGTGGGTGTTTTTTAACTGCAATTCTGATTATTCAAATTTCCCACCAATCTTCCATTACGTAACGTTGGGTATAGACAGACCAAAGCTGGCCACCGCGACCATTGAAACTAATGAGTTCGAGACAAGTGTCAAGGGAAGTTTCACAGTAATATTGCACAGACAATAGGTACATATCTATACATCTACATATCTATCCACATATAGCGGTGTTTATGACAATCAATCACAAAACATAGTTAGCAATATCACGCTGATAACAAATTTTGAAGACATTGCCAGCATCTGCGGGGTCAACGTTTGCAATCCATAAGCATACTGTACAGTCTCAGGATTCAGCTGAGATTTTACAGCTAGGCTACCATCAAAACGTAGAAGGACTTAGTTACCAAAATGTATCAAAATTACATTGTGAAAACATTGTCAGTTCAGCGGTTGCATTATCTCCCTTTTTTGCGTAGTGTAATTAACACATGCAGTCATTACTCATTTTGGCTCAGAGCCATTTATTAGTAATCTCACAGCTTCGTGGATAACGTTAGTTCCGTAGCGTGAAAAGTATCTACCACAGCCTGGTAATTGTTTCTTTTAAAGAGAAGAGAATATAACCACATATACCTAATAACAACAGGATTCATAAATATCTCACGGCTTCATGGGTACTTCCCAAGTAGCTAAACAGAAAGATGACGTCTCTTTCACTGCCACGGTTTAGCCAACATCAATGCCGTAGTTAGCTGGTCTACCAGATTAGCAATAACATCATACCAAACAGCAAATGATAAAACGATAACGGTGACTAAAGCATCTCATTAAATACGAACACTCCACCTGCAAAAAATTTTTTTTAAATGAATAACTTTTTAGTAGCAATAGTTATTCAACTATTTAGGTGGAGCTCATTGTAGGCTTTTTCAATTTACCACAGGCTACTGTAGACTGGTTCATATCAGAGAAAACATCTTCACTAGTCAGTAGTGGACGTGGCCTACACTGAACAAATAAATCAGCTTCCATATAACTAATGGCAAGTGGAATATTTAACACATTACATCAGTTTACTCAGCAGACAATAACATTTGCAACATTTAAGTAAGAAGTGAACATTTTGGAGCTAGTAGGCTACCTTCAATGCAGGTCGATGCTTGTCAATGCAAGTCTCCACTCGTTCTCATCTGTCCACGCATTTAAGTGGCTTTGACGGCTACCAATTCTTGCCAATTCCTCATTTTGATGCTCATGTCAGACTGTTTAAAAGTTGTATGGCTGTGGGCCATCATGTGAGATGTTGGAAGTTCTTAAAACCTCTTCCCCATCCCAGTTGCTTGCCACTGTTTTAGTGCCACCTTCCTCCAAGTATACCCAATGTTACGTCATCACCGAATTCGAATGAAAAACTCCGGTATCACCAAAAACGTAAAAAAAATGAGCTTTTCAAGACATTTCAAAATTTAAATACATATATTGAGTGCTTTATGTACCTATTTATCCAGAGTAGTGGTCAACCTTGAAGTAGCACTTTAACTTTGATCTTCAGAGTGCCATTGTCAGTCCCTCCAGTTTTTCACAATTCACTTCTGGATGAGTGTCCGTGCTAGAACAACATCGCTACAGCACAACTTCCAGTTTGTCACCATGCCGTTGTAGCAAGGAACTGGTAGAAAGAAGGAAAAAGTTGGTGATATTACAGATTCAGCGACAGCTGACTGAGGCAAACAACCTCGCTCGTCAGTCACTCAAGCTGAAGAGGGCCAAGCTGGAGCTGGACAAACAACAGCATGCTCTGGCAGAGGTGCAGTTCAACAGGCCTTCAATCTACCGATCTTGTTGCCAACTGGAGGCAATTCAGTTTTTCCTGGTTTATAGATTTTAAGGTTTATCTCCTCACAGTTGCTAGTCAGATGCTGATCTGTTTTAATAGATCCTGAGCAACAGTCACACCAGTGACCGTGTGATGGTGTGTGTGTAAATATTCCATTAAAAATGTGAGCACAAACAAGATATCATTCTGTCATCCTTAGACAGTCTGGGCCATATGTACTAACGTATTTGCGCCCACTTCAGGCGTGTAAAAACATGGCGAGGTATGTACAAACAGGTCGCATTGAGGTGAAAGCGCAAACTGCCTGCCGCGTTAACTGAAAATGGCAAATTGCACTTTTTCATGTCATGCATATGCATTCTGGGAGGATCAAGAGGAAACTGGGAGTTTCCCATAAAAAGATAGGAGGGGAAGCGTAAAGTGCGCCTAATTATGTATTCCGCAGTATGTACAAAATCTGCCAGTCAAAGTGCGCCTCTATTTTGCGGTTGAAATTCTCCGCCTTTTAAAAGCAGGTGTAAACTAGGAAGCGGGTTTTGTCGCAAATGTCTCCTGGACAAATGGCAGCAGTAATTCAAGCATTTTGCCACATGGATCACACTTTTTTAGTTGAGTGAACAAGAAATCATTAAGCGTTACAGCCAGTGTTACAGCTATGCGACATTGGAGTTACTAGATGAAATCAAAGATGACATTGAATCTCCGAATCAACGTTCACATTCCATTCCAGCAGTTCTTAAACTCCGCTACTTTACAGATGTTGGCATCAGGATAATTTTAAACAATCATAGCATCATCAGTGGGAATATAGTAGTCTGCACGTACTGCAAGTACTCAACGCTCTGCTAAAGTGCACTAGTCAATAGGCCTACATACATTTCTCCACAACTAATGCTGAAATAACACACATCAATCAGGATTTCATTAGTATTGGCAACTTTCCGAACGTCATAGGAGCCATTGATTGCATAGGAGCTATTGAAGAGGCCAAATCCATTGCACTTTGTAAATGCTCTCAATTTACGGCAGGGGGCGGAGAAAGGCACTGATTACTGATTACCCACTTGTTTAGTAAATCGGACGAATGCTACGGTGTCATAGCGTGCGCTTTCTGCGGGTTGGCCATGGCGCTAATAATGTTACGTTTGCAAATCTACGTACATCTGGCCCTCAGTGTTCTATTGCAATAGGAAACCTGTGCATAAAATCTATTTATTCACAAAGGGCAGAATTCTCCGGGGTCTTTTCAGCCTGCGCGCATTCTGCCATAGGCTCAAATCAGTCACTTGTGCGCCGATTTTGAACATGCCAATGTTCGAGACATTGTATATTACATTTCTAGACTTTCTACACAACATTTAACACAACCACAAGAAATTATCAGACAAAATCATCAACTCTGTTACTGTTTTTTTATAATCCTCGTCTGTCTCCTGTTTTAAATATTCAATTAAAATAAGAGTACGACGATATTTCTACCATGTTCTCAAAAATTAAAACCAAAATGCTAGTCCTGCACTGCCTTGCTTCAGGGGGAACGAGAGAAGCACGCAGACAGCCACACATTTATCGGTTTGTCCTGCAAGTATGACTCACACTCACAGACACCCCACTCTGCACTTTGTCAGGGATGCGGCCTCTCCGAGGCATGATTGAGACCCAGGCGCAGGAAATTTACGAAGACAAACAAATTTATTAACAAAACACAAACAAACTAACAGAGAACACTTACAACGCTGGCGAGAACACTAAGCAGACATGAGACACCCGACATGCGACAAGCAACAATGATCCAACAAAGACTGAACAAGGACGGGTTTAAATACAAGAGGTGATTAAGAAACAAGACACAGGTGTGACAAGGCAGAGCTAACTAATGATACAATAATCACAAGACAAGACAGAGTGCAGGTGAGGGGTGGAACTAGGGAACTGATTGAAACAGGAGGGAAGACTGAACCACATGACCACATCAGGAAGAGAACGGAGAGACAGACACACGGCAGGAATAACAGGAAGAAACACAGGCACATGGCAGGGACGACAGATCACATGACAAACCAGGAAGTGAACAGGGAGAGACAGACACACGGCAGGAATGACAGGAGCACATGACAAAGAAACCAGGAAGTGAAACAGGAAACACAGGCACATGGCAGGGACGACATCACATGACAAACCAGGAAGTGAACAGGGAAAGACAGACACAAGACAGGATCACATGACCACAGAAACCAGAAACTATAACAGGAAGCACACGACACAGAAACCAGGAAGTAACACAAGAAGCACATGACACAAAGACACCAGAAACTGAAACGGGAAGGAAACAAGGCTAACAACAGAACTAACACACAAAACACCCCAAAACCCTGACAGCGCTTTGTGTGGACCGTGAGGCCTTTGGAGCAAATCAGCTATGCTTTCGCAGCAATGATCCACTAAACCGGGCGGTGATCATCAATGTCACAAGCGATTCTGGGATCTGGGTTGTTCCAGGGAGTTCTAAGGTAGAAGGAGCACATTTGAAATGTTTTTCGCTGGTTAACAAGTGCTAAATTATTTATTTCTTATTTTTGTCATTGCGTACAGTTTATTTATTGGCACTGAGACTGCCCTCTATTTTGGGTTAATACTGCCCCTTTCGTAAATACGCCTCAATTTGGACTGGTGTCGAAAGAGGAGAATGCGCGCAGTACAAAGGCGCGTAAATGAAATCGCGCAAAAACAGACTTGCGCGCTTAGCGGAGAATTCCGCCCATAATGCAAACATTGCAAAAAGGGTCACCTTCACCTTCGGCAGCTCCAAGGTTGGCTTGTCAGGTGCTTGATGCCCTGCCACACCTGCCAACTGTTGTCCAGATGTTCCTCAATCAAACAGTATGCCAACTAAGGCTATATTTACTTAGCTAGGTAACAAGTAAAGGTATTCTTACTTATTTTGCTAACATTAATTTGTGAGTGTGGTCATCCACACCCTGCATTTTTCCTCTTGTGTTTTGGGCTTCAGGAAAGAAAATTAACTCCTGACTCTTAACTCTTGAACATCTACTATTCTACTATATAGCTTAAAGTATCCAATGGACCATACCAAAACTTTAACACCGTCTCCCACATCCTTCTACATGTAAATTTCAAACTGGAGATCACTGCGCTGAAACAGGCCAATCTGAAAAGAGGCCCGATTTTATGTAACACCTCCTACATTTGCATGATCCAATCAAACATCGCTTGGAACCGGTTCTGGTCCAACCCTATGTTGCTAGGTTGGATTTGACAGGGGAGCAGGAAATATGAATTGTTTCGTTCTAACCCTTTTAAATGAGACTATATGAGCAGCTTTAGCAGTGCTCCTGGGTCATTTTCAGACGCACAAATTTGCAAACGCTATTATTGAGCCTCAAAGAACAATTTCTGATGGCCAAAAAATGTTTTGTATGATACCTTTAACACTGGAGGACCATGTGAGTAACTTATTACTTTCTTAAAAGTATTTTCCCCAATACTGCAGGACATTCTGATCACTGAGAGCGCTTTTTCACCAGTACCAGTCAGTGTAGCTCACAGTCAGGGTTTTTGTTTTGAGCTGACAGCAAGCATCAAGGAAATCTGGGCTTCCATAACTCCACGGCAATGCCACAGGCTGACTGCCTCAATGTCATGGCGGATTGAGACAGTAATTAAGGCAAATTGATTCAATGTGTTTATAATTTCTTTCTTTTTTTCTGCAAAAACTTAGAAGTAAAAATTCAAATTTTTAGAAAAGGTTATGCTGTTTAACCCTTACAGTACAGCCCAAAGTTCAGTGAAATACTGTAAATTTTATTGCGCTTCATTTACATACACAACTTTTAACATAAACTCTACGGTAGTGCACCTTAGTATTGATGGGCCAAATTTGATGGATTAGTATTGTGAAGCAATAAAATTGAGTATGTTGATGGCAAAAAAAAAAAAAAAAAAATTATCACTGATATTTAGTTTTGTTTTAGCTGCTCACTTTTTCCTACTCATCATAGTGCTTTTCAGTGGTTAGCAGTGCCAGGGGCTGCCAAACAGCCTTCATTCCATAATGAAACTTTACTATTCATAAGGCATTATATGTTATCACATAAGATTTTGCAACTTCAAGTGCCATAAAGATGATAAAATTTTAAGCACTGACTTTCTAATACTAGGGAAACATATGAATATGAGGTTTATAAAAAGGGTTACCAATAGCTCACTTGGGCAAACATGTAAAACTTGCCGAAAAACTTACCAAAAATTGTTGTTAACTTTAGTGGTACAATTATATTTTGAGTACATACTTATTGGATTTACACCACAATTAAATGAACTTGTCTGAGGTAGGAACTTCTTTGAGTAGTTAATTTACTTCCCCCATGCAAGAATAACTGTTGACAGGATTAAACCTTTTCAATTGTAATACTTAAAATTCACTCTTTTTTGTCTTTCTTTTTAGTCACTGTGGCACTGCGGAATCAGAAAGTTACACTACCAAGGAGCTCCAAAGACATTGTGAAACTATCTGATGGACTTTCCATTTCCCCCGTTGATGAGTTCACAATATGCTTTGAGATAGCTCGGTCTTCTGAGAATGTCCTTGAGATTATTTTCTCCATCAACAGTGCAAAAGGATATATCATAGCTTTTGGGAAGACCATTAAAGGAATGGCACTGTTCATAGATACTAAGGAGTGCTCATTAGATAGCATAATAAGCAGTGCTGATATCACCACGGTCATGAAGCCTTTGTGCCTGACATGGACAAGTACTACAGGACAGGTGACTTTACAATTAAATGGCAACTACAGGACGAAGAATTGTGCCAACTTAAAAAACTACATGTTAGACTTGCAAGGTCTCCAGTTAGGAGCTAGTAGTAATGGAAGCAGTAAAAGCAATCAAGGAAATGCAAACGATGTTGGGAGTTTTGATGGTTTTATCTACAATTTCCGAATCTGGAGTAATGCCATGGCCTCCTCGGAGTTGTCATTCTTAACATGTGATTCCATTGGCAACTTGGTTGACTGGGATAACAACTTCTGGAATATTCCTTCTTCCTATGCATTAACAGATGGCACTCTAAGCTGCAGTAAGTATGCTATACCATTCAACTGGATTCATTACATGTATTTCTCATGCTTTTTATTTTCATTTTGTTTTTGTAGTAAAAATGCTAATTTATAGCTAAAGATGGAGTATAGAAGACAACATGCAAGGCTGTTCCTTAACAAATTACTGTCACTAGCAAGATTTTGATGAATAATGTACATTGTGTAACATTTCACTGCTATGTCACTATTTACATACACCCAAAAGGTACAAAATGGTTTTGTTTGGACGCTGACAGCAGAATGAGGTGGGCAGGTGATTTGAGAAACATCTGAAAACTCTTTGGTCTTGAGATTGGCAGTCATGTTCATATACATTCTGAGATAAAGGCCATCACCAGTGAACTAAAAAATTACATTTAAAGAGGCACTCAGTAAGTCTGTTTTTTAACCCTGCATTAAATGCCACAAACCTGTAGGGGAACAGTTCTGTACAGTTAACTGTATTGCTGTAGTGTACACTCCCTCAGAAGTTGCAAGTTCCGTATTCACTATACAGGGCTGTACAGCGGTGCGCTCAATCACCGTTGGCTGCACAATAGACCAGTCTAACAGATAAAACGATTTGTAAGTGATTTTATGACCACAAAAATGGTTGCATAAACTTACTGAGTGCCTCTTTAAAAGACAATCAAGCTAAAAACAACAGTTCTTTTTCCAGGATGGAAATAAAGGACCACTTCTCAAGATAAAGACCTATTTCAACCCAACAGTCAAAAACCTTTACACAGCCTAGGCCCCCTAATTATGTTGTCAGTAATCTAGCAGCTCACTGGGCACAGGTAATGTAGTTAGATGCAGTTACCTCATCACAGGAGTCCAGACATCTTTTCCTTAGGATTCTAGGACTTAAAGGCGGCTCAACAAAATTTACATACCACCTCTGGATATCTCAGAGCTGACTCTTTCCCAGTGACCGTAAACATTGTCTGAAATCTCTCTGAGGGGCAATATTATCCCGCTGAGCAATTAAGATATAATTCCACCTTGGTTTGATCTGGATCAAAGATGTATTGTTCAAGATTGGCATCTTGGTAGGAATGGGATTATTGTTTTTAAGTAAGGAATGGTAAAAAAAAAATTCTCTGTTTAGCCTATAAAAAGCATTTCAGAAACATATCAGCTATTTAACTTGTTTTTCATCACGTGTCCAGTAGTTAGCAGATACTGTATTTGTCGTCCTATTTAAGAAGCACCAGCAAACCATAGAAGTTTGGACTTGGATCAGGGAAGTATTCAATGAGCATGCATTTACAAAAGACATGACGACACTGCCATGAAAAACATACATACTGTACCTGTTGTTTTATGAAACATTATATACTTTTGGAGACCAGAACCATTTTATTTTAGCGTATTCATTATGCAAAAATTCAATGCATGTAATTATACTACTGTTACTGTAACTTTAACGTAGCAATGGTGATTCTTTCTGTAGTACACTTTTGTGAGAAAGTGCTGATTAAGCATTTGCAGGTGTAATCATTCCAACACATTCAAACATTCTTCTATTCTGATAAAAGATAGCAGTACACATGTTTAGAAAATTTTACATAAGGCCACTCACAAACCAGTGAACCTGATGGAATTAACCCTTTCACCTATTTTTGAGTGGAAACAAATCTTTTAAATAGAGATTAACTGTATTTTCAAAGAGTAACTTCGGGCTTAAAGGAGTTTTACAGTCAGATTATTGTTGACTACCTGAAGTTGACTACGGGAACCTTATTAGACATCCAAGCTGTAAAAAATATGACATATATATTGTAGCTAATTCAGATGAATGTATGTCTTGTCATTGTGTCAATCTTGTCTTTTAACAATCATATTCATCAGCTGCATGGTTTCATGTAATCCTTACTAATTCTAATGTTCTCTCTACAGTCTGTTTCCCTCATTGTGTACATGTAACAACTGCTCCATCTAGTGGTGAGTTTGCTGCTAACACACTGGTTAAGCACCAGTACTGTATGAATAGTTGTTTTCATCTCATCCTCAAATTCACTGACATGCAATAGAGCAACAGCAGCATTACATTTTTAAACCATTTTCATTTATTGGAGCAGGTACGGTTCGAAGCCATACTTGCAGGTGAAAGATAATAATGTTTGTGACACTAGTCGTGTTCAGAAGTCAACTAACTTGACTAATCTATTTGTAATTTCCCTTAAACATTACAGGAATTGACAAAATATTAATAAATGATAATCAAAATTTGTAGATGTCAAAACTAATAGAAATAAAGTAATGAAATAAGTAGCCTAAAATTTAAATAATAAATGGTATAGATTTGAAATTACCAACAGTAGGGGGTTTGTTTATGTCCTCTGGGAGTTGGGAGCGTAGCTGAACTGTATTGTAGCTAAAGGCTGCTTTACCACATTTTGTTCTAACAGATGATTTTAGTATTTTTTTCTACTGCAATCTGAGAGATCCGATTGGATTATATTGCTGAAACATATCAGAAAGGTAATTGTCACTGTACCGTTTAGAAATATTTTTAGGTAATAATCAAATTTAGTGGTTGCTTTAATGTGACTGTCAAAGTTTAGCTGTCAATGAAAAAAACAATATTTTAACAGTATCTCTTTGTTTTAATCCCCCTTGTGTCAAGAAAACAGAGTTGGCAATTCTTCTGTTG
>JAGFZM010001237.1:332297-406583 GCA_017657215.1 Limnothrissa miodon
CAAAGCAGCTCTGGAGATCCATTTTTGCAATTTTGTGCAGTATGCATATTAGCTCAAGAAACTTTCACAACAAAGATGAATGTTGGCATTCCAGGATGTACTAGAAATATCAAGACATTGCAAATGCTCCCTGGAGAACCAACCTGCAGGAATGGTTGAAGTTATCTACAAACATAAAACACACCATTTCAATTCCTTTCCAATAGACTCTCATTGGACCTTATGTCTGGGTTTTAAATGGGCTAGAAAGCCCTGAAGATGCTAGGATGGCCTGTCAGTCGTATAAATAGGCTAACATCACTGAAGACAATGCTAGTCTTATTCACAAGATTCACAAGCAAATTGGAAGGGTGGAACTTATTACAAGGCTGGTAGTCTGCTCTGCCATTTCACCTCAGTGTCATACCGGCTTTGCACAGAGCTTGAAATTTAACTGAAGATTGAGCCAACCATTTCACCACAACTCTCACCTGTAAGTATCAAGGTAGGCTTCTATGTTTGTGTTGTTTGATGTTTGTTTTTGTTTTTTGTGGTTGTTTTTGTTTTATCAAAAGGGTTGAGCAACATTGTTTTTTAGCCTGTTATCTGTACTATAATGGCTTTAGCAGTCTGTGTATGCTACTGTAAATATGCTGTGAATACCTATTGACAAATTGGCAGGTTAAGTTTAATGTAATTATTTAAAATATTTGTTGGCTTTTTGTGTAAATGGTATCATCCAGCTCAGGACAAACACGATAGGATTGGTGTATATATTGCTAACACCACAAATTTCTATGTTTTTTGCTTCCATGTTTAATACTGAAAATAGTGTCAAGCTATATACTTTGTAATCAGATTTAATTGATAGTAGATTTTAATTTCAGAGTGCATCACAACAGCTGCCAGGCACAGTAGATATCCTGTCAAACACACTCTCCATGTTTTGCTTTCCAAGGAATGCAGCTCTTCAAAAACACTGGGGCCCCACCTTCAAAGGTATAGCTTAATGAAACATGGTTTTGAAGCATTTTGAAACAACAACTGATCCATTTTCATTTTTTTAAATGCTTCCAATGTGCATAAATCAGGTCACTAATGCATTGTATTGTATTCCTTGGTTTGAACATGTACTTTGTGTAAATTTGCCATGCCAGAGCAATTGATTGGTGTGAAATCAAATGCACTTGAAATAGTTTTGACAACTTTCATGTTCCAAAGATGGACATTTATTTAAATTACATGGTAACATGATGATTCAGTGCAAACATTAATAGTTATATAGGAAACACATCCGTGTTATAGATTTGTTAATTTATTGATGACTTTATTTATTGAACATGACTATTAAATATATTCTTCAATACTCTTTTGTTTAATCCAAATTGATGGACAATTCATTTGTCTTACTGTAGGTACTGCTGCACTGAACTGACTGATGTACATTACCCGCCTTGGTGTTATTGGGTATTTTGCTCCTTATGAACCCTGGAACATCAGGAAGCTCCCTTATCATTGAGATTTCTGCCAAGGAAGCCCCAGCACCAATCCATATATCATCTGCAGGCCAAGTATTTGCATTGAGTACAGAAATAGTAGATTTCAGATTGGATGGGTTAGGGGGCACATCATATTTGTGATTAACTTTTGAATCTTAATGTATCACTTACAGTACAAGTGTGGAATTTGTTTCTCAATAAATGTTATTTTATTTCTGAATGAAATTAGGCATACTGTTTCTAACATCTATAATGTTTGTTACACACTCTCACACACACACACAGACCTAGAAACATTACTCTCCACTAACCATCATACAAGAACTTCACAACACAAGCCTGGTTATCCTGCCCTCCACCCACAACCATACATTCAGCTCTCACAACTCCACCTTCCCGCACTCATAACCAGTATGCCCCCCCCACACACACACCCATCATAGCAGAACACTGCTCCTACACACAACATAACCACTATGCCCCCCCCCATTAATATATACAAGGAGCACACACACATACGCACACACACCTTAGTTCCCTCCACACAACAGTACACTACCCCACCAGCATTTGTGGTTGGAGTGCCAACTTGTCATGTAATTCATGTATTTATAGACTCCACAACAAGTATTCATAAGATAATAATGTCCTTTGTACTATAAAATTATTTTTTTGTAGCCTTCTCACCAGTTTAATTGTGTATTGTGATCTAATGTACGAATGCTGTGTCATTTCTCCTTTTTCCCTTATATAATAAATAGTATGAATGCCTCGGAGATTTAGCCCCTGAATGGTCTTTTATACACACATTCATGTTGGCAGTTAATACTAGTCAATAGTTACTTTTGAGCATTTTTTCATTTCTTAGCATTTTATTCATAATTGGGTTTGCAGTTGTCTGTACTAATCTTGGCTATTACATTTTTAGGGATTTTCTATTATAATTAGATAGTGTTTAGTTATTATTAATTATGGTTAATGATCATTTAGAAAAGAGGGCAAGTTAGTGGGTCAGAACACCCGCTGGGTATTAATACACACATGATGCATGTACATGCATGTACTCTACATGCATGTACATTGACAAATGGATCACTGGCACTACAATACGTAATTAAAATATGTGCTAACAAATACAATGGAAAGGCATCAAAGAGCATTTTATGCTTCCTGTGGAGAGACAGACACAGAACACAGACAGACAAAGACACTAAGTCTAGTGCATAATGATGTCAATTTCTGACATATTGGCTCTTACATAGGAACACAAAATGTTCTTGACAACCTTAAACTGGTTTAAATGTTGAGAACATTTTTAATGTTATAAGCATGCCATTTTATGTGCTTAACCCACTAACTTTTCAGTGTCAATTCCTTTTGTAATTTGATTTTCATCCTTTGTGATAGTCCCTGCCACAAGTTCCTACTCTCCTCTTGATAACCAGCCTGCTTCCAATACTAACAACAACTCTCAGGGTAAGAAGATTGTTCTCAAGAAATCTCAACATTTGATCATATCAAATATATACCGCATAATATATAATATATAAAGTATTTTTCATTTTTGCTTTTCTATAGATCAACAATCTGCATTTAAGTTTTGTTCGAGTTTCCTATTCTTCCAGTTTCCTTTTTTACCAGTAATTTTTTTTCATTGTTTACCGAAGAATTCAAGAATCATAGCACCTTGGCATATACTATTTTAGTGGTTCTAGTCTCACAGACCCACAGTTGATGAGTTCTCAGTTATCCATGTTCAGTCTAGATCCATTTAGAGACAAAAAGAAAACAAAAAATAGGCACTTCAGTTACCAATATCTTGGGACACGTCTAAACATGTTGAAACACAGGAGGCTGAATGCCTTGGCTCATATTTTTAGCTCCCTAAAATAAGAAACTAGGATATAGTTCAATGATAAAATTTTAATGTCCCAAGAAGGTGATTCCAGGAGTTCACTAAATACAATTTTTGTGTAGTCACCTCTTGCTCATGAGGCAACCAATTAAGAGAAATTCACATTCAGCGGTACATGAGTATTTTAAGTGCATAGTTCTGAGTGGTACTAGAAATAGGTTATTTGAAGTGGTTAATACAGGGTGCTGAGTCTACGTACAAAGTTTGGTTACAATATATCAAAGTGTTGCGATATATTTCACCAGTGGTGGCGCTAGAGATAGTGTGGATGGTCAGTACAGGGTCTTAAATCCATGTTTGGTTGTAATATGTATAACCATGGTTGGGACATGACTTTTGAGCAGTGATAGTGCTAGAGCTATTGAAATAGATTTTTTATTGTTTTTTTTATTGTTTAATTTTTTTAATTGGTCAGTACAGGGTCCTAAGTCAATGTACTAAATTTGGTTATGATACATCAAAACATTGCAGAGATATGATTCACTGGTTGGCAATAGAGTGAAGTACCACCATTGAAGTAGATAGTTGTGAACAGTCAGAACATGGTCAAGAGTCCACTTACCAAGATTGAAGAGGTTATGTCAAAGCATTGGTGTATGGCATTGTCATTGTGCTTCTTCCTTTGAACAGTCCTAAATCAGACTAAATAGTGATAACTTCTTTTATCAGGCATAATAAAAAACAAAATAATTCCTGACCATTAATGAAGCTGCTATTTTTTAGGGAAGATGCTCAGGCTCAGCCCCAATTGCTGCTGTTTGACTCATGCATTGGGACAATGCTTCCACTCTGAGCAGGAATCCACATGTAAAGAGTCTGTGGAAAAGCTCAAGATATAAGATATACTCAAATAGTAAATCAATAAAATCAATTGCCTAGTTCTATGAAATACGGTCTAGAAATTCTAGCGGTGCCCTGCCGCCACCTACTGCACAGATGTTGTTGAAGGGACTTGTGCATACCATACCAATTAATGCAGTGTCTACAGATCTATTTCTAGCATGAAACATGCTTAGAAACAGCCGCTACAAAAAAAGCAAACAAGAAAACCGACAAGAAGACGGACTGTGATGACCAGTTCACCTTAAACTCTGGAGCTCTTAACATAGACAAGTAATATTCAGTCAAGTCTGAAAGGGGTTTCCTCCTCCAATAATCAAAGAAACCCCATTTTGCAATCTGGACAATATTTGGGATATCTGAAACTTATCTATCCTTTTCTGAGAATCATGCTGTCTGGTTATGTAACATGTTACATTTGTTGAGATACTACCATCTTTTCACTGTTTTTCAATTCCTTAACTGTCTAGAAACAGTATTTTACACAATTCTGATCTTAACAAAATAATATCTACCTTATTGCTTATTTCAGATTGTCTATTTTCCAGCGTTTTCATGACATTGCTTCCAGAGAACCTTGAAAACATAATATGAAATATACACATGTGTCTTAATACAAATAGCAAAATCAGCAATCAACAGTAAATAACAGATTGCTTTGACCTTCCCACTTTCAAACTGGCTGATCCTGGATTCAACAGAAAAGGAAAAAAATGTTTATTTGTGGCCTCCGCTCCGATTCACTCAACGTCCCATGACGCTGTCCACTACAACACAAGTGAGGTCACATGGCATTCCTGCAATCAGAACCTCCAAATTATCTTTGGGGTTTATTTCCACCCCTCTTATTTGGCCTGTGAGGAAGAAACAGGACTTCCCTACCACTACCACCCAGACGCAAGAACAGGCATTTGCACGTGTAACTAAACCACAAACACCACAAACAATAAGCCTTTTAGACACATCTCTGAGCTCAGAAACATCAGAAGATTTCATCAGAAAATTGACTAATTATCAAATGGATCTATCATTACATCAGTCAGATGTCAAGAATAAAAGCACAGACACAGAGTCATTCAAAATACTGTCTCTCAACAATCGTAAAAACAAGCCACTAGGCCTACCAATGATGTTAAGTGCTGATCTAGAAAACAGGACTTTACCAGAGCCACTGGACTATGCATTTGGCACTGAACCATTTTTCAGTTCTGATCTTGGAGTCAATCCGTTTGACCTGTATGACTTTGACCCCATCTATTCTCAAGTAGAGAACCTTAACTCTGATCACCTGGATGCCACCACTTATAATGATGTGTCAATATTCAGAAGCCCAGTGACTTTTCCTGTTAATGTGGATGACCTCTTTCATGATCAATATGAAAACAGTCATAAGCAAGATGTTAGTTTACCCTATGATATGGATATGAGGGAAGCTGCTATACTTCAAAGCACAATGTGGAACAGGTGGTCCATTCAGATGCAATCACTCCAGACTTTGGTTTCAGGAAGGGCATTTGTGGAAAGGCTTGAACCTCACAGCAGGCAAACAGCTGACAGCATGTCAAGTGAGATCATTCTGCAGAATTACAATACAGACTTACATACAAACTCACCATCCTGGCAAGAGCACTCCAAAAGCGTCTTGGCTCCTACACCAGTGTTAACTACTCTGCTTTCCAACCACAAACTGTCACACAGAAATAGAACTTTACAGATATTAACTCTCATGGGTTCTGCTCAAAGTCAGAAACAGACTATTTTTCCCCTACCAAGTCTTAAAACTGCAGAGAGAAAGATTAAATCTCTTACTCATTCTGCTCATGAAAAGATGCACCTCAGTCCATCAATGAATACAGAACCATTGACACACTCTCTCTATGTCCAGCATGACTTAACAACTGAGGAAACAGTTCCTTCCCAATTGTATTTGGAGCATCTCACAGCAACTGCTATTGCATCCCCTCTAGACTCCCTAGTAATCTCTAGCTTATTTCCCTCCAAGAATGTCAGTGACTCAATTTTACCTTCACTGGGAAGTCATTTTACCTCTGTTCTGAGTGAGTATTTGGATGTCACGCAAATGGAAATCCCCTCTCCAGAATTAAGCTCTATCTGGCCTATAAGAACTGTTTTGATAATACCAGACTCAACATGGAAGTCCAAAGCAGATCTTCTTCATACCACAGACCTTTTGCCCACAATTTCTTTGTCTTCTACAACAAAACTTACACAGACTCATTCAAGCTCCACGCTGGCCCTGACAAGTGCTCATATTTTCACAGATAATGTTAACCTCAGTCACAAATTCTCTAAAATTTTTCTCAAACCATCTAAACCCCAGCATGAAAATTTAGAACTCTCTTTTCCCAAAGCAACTCCTACTAATCATCCCGTTGAGACTATGACAGATTTTGAACTTTCTCAACAGATCAGCTCTAGTCATTTGTCAGAGCATAGATCAGTTCTTCCACAGGGAAAATGGTTTGAGTGGGGTCTCAATATATCACAATTGCCAGTCTCTATCAATCTACCATCAGTTCTTCCAACCAGTATGAACCCTTCCCTCAAATACATTGCATACATGGATGCAGCTTACTCTACCACCACTGAAGACTCAGGGCTGTTCAACTCTCACCGTGAAATGAAACACTTCTCTTCAATATCAAAGGAAGAGCTAAACTCACAGAAGAATCTTTTCTCAGGAATGATGAGTACAGTAATGGAACATGCCAAATTATCAGAACCCGTTTCCCCTCAACACCCTGAAATGACTGCTTTTTTGCAGCAGACTCACTCTTCTCATGGGGGTCAGTCAACACTCTCATGGTTTCCAGGAGGTAACAAAGTTACATCAGTAACACAAAACAGCACATTCCTGTTAGGTAATATCAAGCCTACAATGCCTATAATCTCTGGGTTCTTTACTGACCAAAGCAGTAGGACACAGTACAGAGAAAATGGACAAGACACAGCGGATCACTTACTATTGACCGATGATGAGCCAACACTCAAAAAAGGACATGGGAACAATGTTGGCCAGTTTTCAACCACACTGCTTCCTCAGGCTCGTGACAATCATTCATTAGTGCCTATTATCACCACCTCACCAAGCTCTTCAATCTTGACTGAACTTGCATCCTGTCCATGTAATGTTCACTCTCATATTATATGTCTGTGTGGACTTGCAGCCGGGAACAGTATGTTGTCTGTTACATTTGTTCTTGTAGACATAGGAATGGGCTTACTTTTCTGTGAAAATGCCTTTCCAGTAGTTTTACAGAGACTAAGTGGATTTTTTGTTAGCATTAACATTTCATAGTATATTCTTAATGATCTGTTCTATGGTGGCTTGGGAGCTCTTTTATGAACAATGAAGTTAGTGTTCTTACAAACTATTTTAGTTTTGGTGGCTTATTTTCTTAGGAGATTTCCCAAAAAAAAATCTCTGCATGGTATTTACTTTGAATTCCTTTTAATCAAAGCTGTTTGTCCATGACAAAGTTTGAACAAGATAACTGAATTTTAACAAGAGAACAGAGGAAAAATAATTTTTTCCCCAAAATATTACATTAGAAGTCTCCTAAGATTCTTTAACGCATGCAAAGGAAACGCAGGTTGTAGATTTACACTAACAAATACATAGTAGTGTATTAGTACTTAAGTAGTCTGTTATGTCAAGTGGGATATAGCAGTGACAGTCCCTCCAGGAATCTATAGGCATTTTTTTGTAACAATTAAATGTTTAAAAGCCTATTAGAAGCAAGCTAATTATAAATAGGTTGCCTTGCAGCCTTTTTTGCTGCTGTAAATTGTAGTCAAGGTGTTTGAGAAGCATGACATCTTCACTGCAATAAACAAGCAGGTATTGCGACACTCAGCCGTGTGATCTATTACTGGCAAGGGACTATAATTAATGGTAAAATGTCATAAGGAAACTGATGAAAAACGGGCAGAAAAGTTGCAAGGTCAGAATTAATTTGTATGAATTGGCACAAAATTTGTGATCGCAACATAATTAAATCCTGGAGGGTCTGGATTTATACAAAGGGCTGTTTTCTGTCATGTTAACTGAGCAATTTGAAAAGCCTTGATTATAATTTTTAGTTTAAAGCAGTGTCATTCTGACATATTTAAAGTGAACAGGAACAATGTTATGAGCATCGTAACAGGAGGGTGCACATTTTCAAGTGTCCCAAAGAAATAGTAACAGTAGTGAATAACGCTGTAATCTGATCTGGTATTTTTTTTTTGCCATTAGAACATTACATCTATGCCTCTTATGTCCAAGTTTTTATGACAGCTTTAGATCATTTTCTTGGTGAAGCAGCTTAAAGGTTCTCTGAGATTCTGCAGGATTTTAATGAAATTTTATGGTAGTCATCTCCCTTTGATCAGCTAGTTTTCTGTCCCCTGTAAACATTGTAAAAAATGGTCTTGAAAGACAACACAGGGGCTGTAATACTCAAACAAACATTAGGGACACGGGGATCTGAATCAAAATATATCAAACAACGGCCAGCCAATTGGCAACAAGATGGTTGGGGGTAGGGGTGGGAGATAATGCTTGTCCCCTACCATCTTGTTGCCCATTGGATGGCAGTGGGTTAGTGTGTTTATGTTTGTTGAGGGCTCGTTTGAGGATTACAGCCCCATGTGTTGTCTTTTGAGTGTATTTAGGTGCAAAAAGCAAGCAGTTTAAAGAGAGATACCTACAATTTGGGACAAAAGTGAAATTGCGCTAAACCCTGCATAATCCCATAGAGCACATTTTAGGTTGCAGAACAAGTGCTTTCTTCAGAAATATCGGCTAAGTTCTGGAAAGTGATCAAAGGTGTCCCCTCACCTACATTCCCCCAGGAGATTATGGTTTATTCTAAAGTTACTCAGGAAAATATGCCTTGCATGCAAATGATTTGTAATGGTTTAGTGAATACTTTACAAAGGATGACATCCTGTTTAATCAATTTGCTGGTGTGGATGCATCACAAGACAAATGGTGCCTATAGATAAGGGTATTATATGGAGGAATGATAGTTTTACATCTTCAAATAATAACTGCTTTCTCATTCAGACCACTGAGCCAGTCTAACATTCTCTATTAGCCTTTTTCCACTATCTACTCCACTCAACTCTACTCAATTCAGTTCTCTTTCGTTTCGAAGCCGAAACGTACGAATGGATGATGCCTATCATCTCCAACTTTTTTTGAAGTCAATTTTAACCAACCCTTTGAAAAAAGGGCAGTAAGCGCTCTGACGCGCGCAGGCAACTACTTAGACAGCCCTGCGTGACGTCAGAAAGTCTATATATTGACTGCGCTTACGCTTCAGGTCCTCTTTGCCTTTTTCACCTCGCCTACTGCGTGTGTTTCTGAGTCGATCTTCGTTTGCTTATGCAAATAATTCTAAAACCCAACGGCTTTTGTCAAAGCCCACCACAACAGCTTTTTTGCTCAGAGTGCTCACGCCGGTCCCTAACTTCTGGTACCTCGAGACGCAAGATGGCTACTCGTCGCTGTACCGACTGTGATCGTCCCATGCCGCTTTCCGACCGCCATGCTGTCTGCTTCATTTGGATGGGGAGTGAGCATGCTATGCTAGCCTTCTCGCAGCCTGATCTCTGCTCAGCCTGTGAACACCTCTCCCCCGCTGCTATTGCCAGTCGAGCGCCATTTTTCGTGGGTTCCACTGGCAGTCCAGGGGCGGCTTCCACCCCCGTTGGCATCAGTGCTCCTCCTGCCCGCCAGTTGGCCGAGCTTCCCCCGGCGTCCTCGTACCCGGATGGGCTACTCGGCTGGTCTTCGGTGGCTACTCGGCCGTCGGTTAGCTTCTCAGCGGTTAGTCTGCTACCGGCTAGCCAGCTAACCACGGCCCATCCGGCTAGCCCTGCTAGCTCCATCGGCGCTGCCTTTGCTCGTGCGGCTACTTCGCCGCCCCATGTCGACGACTCGGACGACCCGGTCATCGAGGCTGTTGATGAGGAAGAGCTCGCCTCCTTTCTCTCCGCGAAGGGATGCGCCACTGTTGAGGATCTGCCACCGATCCAAAAGACCCACGCCGCCCAGCTAGCTTCAGAGCTAGCCACGATGGCTACCCAGGCGGCTAACAGCGTTTTGACCCTTTCTCCGGCGCGCTGCCTTCACCTGATGCCCTCCCCTTCCCTGCTCACCCCACGGTCGTGGCGGATGCGCAGGCCTCCTGGGAGGCTCCCTACGCTGCCATTGCCCCCATTTAAGGACATGCAGCGTTTTACGCGATGGACGGCACGGGCGCCATTGGCCTCGTACAACTCCCGCGCGTTGAAGATGCGGTCGCTGGGTGCGTAGCACCATCTTCCGCCACCACCTGGACATCGCCTCCTGAGCTCCCTTCTAAGCCGTGCTAACGCACAGAAAAGCTCGTCTCTAAGGCCTTTATTTGTACAGGCCAGGCAATTAGGGCGCTTAACACCGCCTTCCTCCTCTCCTCTCTATCTGAGGAACTGGTGGCGGATCTCTCAGCGCAGCCGTCGGATCTTACACTCCACCAACTGCGCAGGGCCACCGCTCTCACCTCACTGGCCATCAGGGCGGCCATTAAAGCCGAAGGACGCTCCCTTGGCTCTTTGGTCGTCATCGACAGGCACTTCTGGCTGAACCTCTCGTCCTCTCGAGCTTCGCGATCTTTTGAGAAAGGGTGCTATTCAGCGTGTAGATCCGGCACTGGCGCGCGCAGGTCGTTATAGTACGTTTTTCCTGGTGCCCAAGAAGTCGGGCGCTTTTCGCCCTATTCTAGACCTCAGAGCGATCAATGCTTCGCTCAAACCTCTCACTTTTCGCATGCTCATGGGGCGTATGGTGGCGGAGTCAGTCCGCCAGGGGGATTACATGGTCACCATAGACCTTCAGGACGCCTATTTCCATATAGGCATAGTCCCGAGGCACTGGCATTTTCTACGTTTTGCCTTTGAGGGCAGAGCTTACGAGTACACAGCCCTCCCTTTCAGTCTGTCTCTAGCACCTCGGTGCTTCACCAAGTTTGTGGAGGCAGCGATCGCTCCTCTACGTGCTCAGGGCATCAGACTCCTCAATTACTTGGACGACTGGATGCTGCTGGCAGATTCCAGACAGCTCTTGACGTCTCCGGTTCACACTGTACTGCGTCACCTGCACGATTTGGGCTTCTTAGTCAACCTGAAGAAATGCATGCTCTCTCCCTCTCAGGAGGTCGAGTTCTTAGGCGTGAGGCTGAACTCACGCTCAATGAGAGCGACGCTCACTACGAGGAGGTTACAGGACGTCAGGGCGTGCCTACGCCACTTCAGACTAGATGCCTGCGTTTCGGCCAGGCTGTGTCTCAGACTGACGGGCCTCCTGTGCGCCGCCGGCGGTGCTGTCCCACTCGGCCTTCTACACTTACGCCCGCTGCAGCTCGCCTTGGCGGAACTGGGTGTGTCCTCCAGGTCGAACCCCACCCGTCGGATACGCGTATCCAGACGCATGTGGCTAGCCCTCACACATTGGCGCAGGCCGTCGTCCTTCACCAAAGGCGGCGCGCTTGGTGCTGTGACCAGACGCATGACGGTGACCACCGATGCGTCCAAGAACGGCTGGGGCGCCGTTTGTTGCGGTCGCCCAGCCAGAGGGACATGGGGCGCAGCCTCCAAGAGACTACACATCAATGTGTTAGAGCTCCTAGCTGTCTTTTGCGCTTTGAAGGAGTTTCTCCCTCTTCTCGGAGGAGAACACATTCTAGTGCGTATAGACAACACCACAGTTGTGGCTTATCTCAATCACCAGGGCAGCACGCGCTCTCCGGACCTGTTTCGCCTGGCGTACAAGCTGCTCACCTGGGCCTCCCGCCACTCCTATCTCCTATCTCAGGCCCGCGGGTCGCTGTGGCACCCCAGGCCGGAGGCGTGGAGACTGACGGCTTGGCCCCTGAACGGGCGCGTCTCCTAGAGCGCGGCCTGTCAGCCGCAGTTGTAGAGATTGTTCAGGCTGCTAGAGCTACGTCCACTAGGTCGTTGTATACACTAAAGTGGCGCGTGTTCAGCACATGGTGCAGAGACAGAGGCTGTGATCCTCTAGTCTGCCCTATTGGCGAGGTGCTTGCGTTTCTGCAACACCTGTTTGATCAGGGTTGTACACCCTCTACTCTGAAGGTGTATCTTGCAGCTATTTCAGCATGCCATGTTGGCTATGCTGGCGTTTCCCCAGGTGCACACCCCCTTGCGTCGCGCTTCATGAAGGGCGTAAGGCGGCTTTGCCCCTCTTCCACACGTTCCTGGCCACTGTCCTACGCGGACTGGCTCTTACGCCCTTTGACCCTCTGTCGAGTGCCAGTCTAAAGATGCTTTCCCTTAAGACTGCGCTTCTGCTCGCTCTGGTCTCGGTGAAGCGCGTTAGCGACCTGACTGCTCTGTCAGTCAGTCCCAACTGTCTTGAGTTCACGCAAGATGACGCGCGGGTGACGCTGCGACCGAATCCCTTTTCTCGCCCTAAAGTGCTGTCTACTGACCCTCGTTCGAGGGTCATAGAGCTCTCAGCCCTGCCTGAGACGGGAGGTTCTGTGCCCGTCACTCTGTGCCCGGTCAGAGCGCTTCGTGCCTACTTGAAAACCACCCGTGGAGTGGCGGCTTCTTGGGCCTTCTGGAAAGGCGTCCCCATGCAGGATATCTGCCTGAGCGCGTCGTGGGCCTCAGGCAACACCTTCGCGCATTTTTACGCATTGGACGTCACCAGGCCGGGTGTGGCAGAGAGTGTTCTCTCTGGGCCCGGCGGCGGTCCCATGGGTCTTCCCACCTCGGGCTCCTTGGTGTAGGGCTCTTGAGGCTTGGTTGTAGTGATCCATTCGTACGTTTCGGCTTCGAAACGAAAGAGAATGTTACGGATACTAACGTATCCTCGGTTCTCTGAGTGCGAAGCCGAAACGTACGCTTCGGGCCTCAAGTCGCCGACGCTGGCGAGCTTGGCAAAGAGGACCTGAAGTGTAAGCGCAGTCAATATATAGACTTTCTGACGTCACGCAGGGCTGTCTAAGTAGTTGCCTGCGCGCGTCAGAACGCTTACTGCCCTTTTTTCAAAGGGTTGGTTAAAATTGACTTCAGAAAAAGTAGGAGATGATAGGCATCATCCATTCGTACGTTTCGGCTTCTCACTCAGAGAACCGAGGATACATTAGTATCCGTAACGTTTTGGTACCATCTTGGGTTGGTTTTCGAATACAAATGGGTGCAACCAGGTCCGACTGAAGTGGGTGTGGTTAGGGGGTCAATAAACCTGAGAAATTGCCTTTGTGATAACTAGGACCTTACTAGAACAGTTTTTGGAACTTGTTTTTGCTGTGTCCACTTAAAACAATGGCGGTAGTGTTATTCATCTGGTTGTCACTATATACACAATACTCATTTAAAATACTCATTTAAAATGTTATGTTAGCTAGTTCGCTTGCATTAACCTGCTATCAAGAAGTTATAAGTGGCAGCTGCTTGACCTGAAAGAAAGATATTTTTTTTCCAGGTCCAAACAGTAACAACTTAGCACTATGAGGTCTGAATTTATTCCAAACGCTTGCAAATTGTTTGAAGAATAAAGAGAAGTTCAATAACTCCAAAAAGAGGCAATGTTCCCCAGTCATCCCATTCACTTCAGTGGAACAAAGCTCATGAAGTAAAATAATTAACACCTCTCACTCTCACTCTGATGGCACTACTGTATGTTCTCAAAAGCAGTGCAGTTGACCGCACCAGACACAGGCAAAGTTGTTTCTCCTATGTAGCCTAGGTATGTGACAGCACTCTCGAATCAGCAGCCGTCAGTCTGTTCACATCATGTTTAGTATTGTCTCAGCCTGAAAAGAACCTGGCAAAAGCAGGTACGAAAAATAGTACCTGGTACTGTGTACAACTTCCAGTGGAAAGGCAAAAAATAGCGAGTACAGTAGGGCTTAAACGGTATAGTGGAAAAATATCCATATGTGTAACTGCTTATTTGGTGCTGATCAGTTAGACTCCCATCACTTTTCTCTAGTTCTATTCGTAAAGTCAGCATTTTGAGGCATAGATGATGTGTTGTCTAGTGGTTAATGTTGGAACTCCTGATATGGTGAGCCATGACTCAAAATGAGAAAGTAATGTAACACAGTCTTGTAGAATCAATTTTCTACTCTTTTTTGGCTTTTGCCAATAAAAAAGCTTGCCATAAATTGAACCATTCATCTCTGTAACAGATCAGATCACAAGCTCAATTATGATAAGTGCAGCTGCTTGAAAGAACTCTAAGCTAAAATAACTATTGTCATGAATTCTCAAACCTTTCCATAACTCTTATGTTGTCATCAACTAACAGCTTCACATAAATGCTGCTATGCAACACTGACATATAGATGCTGTAGATCTGAAGACATGTAAACAAGCTATACTTTCTTTCTTTATTACAGAAGTATTGTACAGAGTTGAACTTAATTTCCCTGATCAGAATGAGCCTGACGTGAAGGAACTCACAGTGCTGGTAATGTGACTATTGTGATTTTTCTTGTGTTCTAATTGGGAGGACCAGAGACCATTTGAAAGTTTTGTTTTACAGCTGACATCGACTTCCCACTACTGGGTGTTCAAGAATTATGTGAAGTGTACAAGGTGAGGGGTTTTATTATACATAATAAACTACATTTCTTCTGCACCTGCACACTGAAGGCAGAGATGCATTTTGGGTCTGTAAATCCTTCAGCAGTTAGCTGGTGTCATTCCTGTCTGTTGAATAATAGTGGATTAATTTGCATTTATCAATCTTATCTTAAAACATTAGTGTAAATATTTCTAGGATTAGATTGTATTTTAAAACATTAGCAGGTTGACAAAACAACATCTGGGTGTTTGTATTAACCTATGCTATTTATACTGTAAGCAATTTGTGTATATTTTTTTAATAACCTTTTTATGAATGTGGTTTTAATGCTTAATGAATGCAGACCACAGAAGCAGAAAGCATTGTAAGAGAAGATGGTGGAATTTAAAAAAGAATCTGAAAATCCTGCCTCACAGTATTCTCTCCTCTCTGTTGGTGCTACCACTATGAGCAAAACCTCTGCAAAGATATTTACACTTTAAACAACTTGCAGATCTAGACATATGGATATTTTGTAGGGAGGGTCTGCACTGGTTACCCAATATTGCTGAGTAAATGCTTTTTTATAACAAACCATGTTTATTCAAACATGGTACAAATGAGGGTCTAGACAAGTTGCAAATGGAGCCCATGTGTACTCCAAAAGGACCAGTTGTCCATAACTACATTCCAGACCCTCAGCAGCAGACACATAACTGCTGCACAGTGGGACAAGTAACTCTATGGGCCCGATTTTCAAGTTCAGTCGTGCATAGTCTGAAGTCTAAAACGCAGTTCTCTTTTGGGGAGGGGCCAGCGCAGAACGCTATATTGCCAGTAGGAAAAGTGGACATCGTGCCTGGCGCATATTTCAAATGGGTTGTCTTAAATGAGTAAATTAGTCATGGATGTGTTTGGGGCGTAGCATGTTACAAACCAATAAGAGTTCACACTCTCATTCCCTTTAAAAGTCCGGCACACGGCGCATTCCATGTTCCATGGCATTATGATGGCGGATTATACTTGGCAAAATCTTTTCATGTGAAGAAAGTGTGCATGAGGTGAAGGCATGGGAGATTTACAGTTTATATAACCAAAATATTAACTTAAATGATGTTCTGGTGGTCTAGTAGTAGATAATTTCCCCCTAAGGGTACGTTCACACTAAGCGTCTTTTTTTGACAAAAGAAGTTGTGCAGACCGTTTTTTTCACGTGTAAAAAAAAATCTGCCAGCGTTTTTCCAAAAAAGCAGCCGGAAGCGTCTTTTGTGATAGTAACGTTACGTCGCGGATACAAAGTACAAAGCCGGTAGAAAGTAGCCTACAACGGATACAAAATGTCGTGGAAGAGAAAATTGGCGTTAGCTATTGCTTTGATGTTTGACTTGGAGGAAAATGTTCATCTATCAGAAACAAGAACTACGAGTCTCTCCACCGGTACCTTCTCCATTTTTTGTTGTTGTCATGGGAAACCACAGGTCTCATTAAAACGCTTGTGATTGGTCAGCTGTAAAAAAGACAGCTTGACGTAAGGCGCTTATCCGCCAGAAGTTGAACATTTCTCAACTTCGAGCTGCAGAAAAAAGACGGTTGCGGTCGCGTTTTAAAAGAAGCCGGCAACTTTTTTGAAAACACGGTCTACTCCATAGGTTATAATGTAAAACAGATGCCGGCAGCTCAGAAAAAGACGCTAAGTGTGAACGTACCCTAAGTAAAGAGATGGTTGTTGTCATGACCAAACTGTAGTAACTGGTTGAAGCAGAAAGTACTGTAATTCTGTGAACGAATGCGTATGGTTAGGGTTCAGATGGTTGGCACAAGGTAAAACATTGAGAAAGGAGCTGATGCATCATCAGGCTAATTTTATATCCAAATTCAGGCCGAATAACTAAAACTGCTTTACAAGCTTTCATACAGGCTAGGCTAATGCCCTTACTACTAATTTCAACATCGAGCTAAAGCTTTTCCTTTTTATCCAAATATATTTATAGGGGAGGCACAGATCCAGCTTTTGGCCTCTGATAAAGATTCTTTTCTTTTCCTTCTCCGATGAAGGTTTTGTGTGTGTGTGTGGGTGTGTATGGTCAATATCCGATACCAGTATTGTGGACTTGCCCTAATGGCAAGGCCACTACTGTTCTTCTTAAGTTTATTATCCCGACCAGTTTTTTGACGGAAACTCCTTCTAGGGCTTTCGAGATAGAGACACCGTTCAAAATCTAAAACGTCCAGCCTAATCTCGATCGGTGTGCTTCCATTCAGATTTTTGATATCTCTTGTCGTTCCCATTGAAATGAATGGGGAAAATGTGCATTTTTGTTCGAGATAGAGACGAATTTCTCGAATTGTTTTCGAGATAGGATTAGATTTAGAACAGGGTCTCTAAGTCCGGTCGGTTTTGATTGGTGTGCTTACATTTATTTTATTTGTATCTCTTGTTGTTTGTCCGATATTTGTGTTTTTCTTGTCATTTTTTTCCCATTCAAATGAATGTGTGTGTGTGTGTTGGTCTTTTCCATTCTTAAAAATCTTTCAACCCCCTATTTCCTGTTTCTAAAGACATCAACATATTTTCACTGAACAAGTCCCCAAAAATATTCTCAAATGTTAGGGTAAATCCTCACAAGTGGATTTGTTTGCAGACCAAAGAAAAAGAACTGACTACAATCATTTTTCAAAAAGTTATGTTGACTGATAAAGTGTCCATAAATCTAGTAAATTAACCTGGAAACAATAGAACATGTTGCCTTGTATTGTGTTTATCAGTGAGAAACTAATACCTAAAACTGATTGTTTGTAATATTTCTGTGATGTTATTTAAATTATATATTTTTTTGTTTTGTTTCAAGGACCAGTTGTCAAGCCCTTTTGGATCACAATATGACTATAAGTACAGGTGTCACACAAACAGATATAAAGGATAAACTGAGGACCTCAACATTGGATCCACGTGGACTGATGGAAGTGACAGTGAAAACTGTTGGTATGACTTTTGGTAGTCTTGTTTGTTCAGACCAGATAACATAATTTTACACAGTGCTAAAAATGTCTTTTATTTTTCTTTATCACAGAAAACTGCCCTGCAGAATCAGAGAACCACTACAAGTGGCTTCAGACCAGACCCATAGTGACAATAAATATTCCCTGTTTCCTTGATAAGGACCAAAATGCCTCCAGAACGTGGTAAGATAAACATCAAATTAAAATGCTTAAGCCATTAAGAAGCTTTATCCCCACAGGCATTAATCAAACTTCGAACTAAAATATAATTACGTTATACGTTGGCAGATGGATTTAAGTCTGTAAAGAGTGTACCAGTGCCACTTGGACAAACACATTCAAATCACTGATTTTAAAATAGTAAAATGGCTCAACATAGCATGACACTTAGGACGTAGCACTATCAGCACAATGACAACATTTCTGTGTAAACATAGATGCCCTCATTTATTAACAAGTGTACGAAAAAAAACAAACTTAGCTTGCATTCATTTTTACGTAAAAGTGTGGTATTTACCAATTTGAACATGAGCACATGATGAAAATCTTAACTCAGTTCTGAGATTGTGTAGGCCAGGGGTCTTCAACCTTTTTCAGCTCAAGGACCCCTTGGCTGTGAGAGCGACTGAGTACGGACCCCCACACCTGTGGGGTAAGATAGCTGCCAAAATATTTCTGTATATTTGATACACGTGCGTATTTAGTTGTGCATAAAATAAACATTTGTGACTTCTCAAATGAGTTCAGTCATGCATAAAATAAAGTGTGTGTATGTTACCCATCAGAATACGGATGGAAAAAAATGCGAATTCAAAAATTACAAGTACAAAATCAAAATTTCAATACGCCTCTCAATATTATGGATACCACTTTGCACACGTTACTCAACTGTCAAACGTCATCGCCCCATTCACAGGCATTACTTGTTGAGAAAAGAAACTTTTTGACAGCTATCTTACTCCATACACACCTGGCCCACCTCAAATCCTGCCGTCATTTGGACCGTCAGTCGAGTGCCTACATGCATGCACGCACACACACGAACGCACACATTCTAAACTCGTTTCTTTACATAGCATAAATTCGCCCTATAACAGAATGAATGTCACAAGGGTTAACTAGCTGGATATATTCAGCTAAATTCAGGCAAAGCTTCATTAGCTCAAACTGATAAAGACAGAAAGCCTCTTCCTCTTGTGTAAAATAACTTTGTCTTTCATAAGGAAACTCAATACCATGAGATTATCGTTATCGTTTAATTGTGATGGGACGTTGGATGAATGAATTCGCGCAGAACGCATTGAAGCGCAAAGACCGCAGACTCTCATCAAAAAAACAAAAACAAAAACAAAGCAAAACATCACACAGAACAAATACCCCGCAAAGTTCAGGGTCCATCAGTCCCGACACTGAACGGACGAATCAAACGTAATTTATCTCCCGGAATGAAAAGAACGAGTTTGCTGAATACCAAGCTATTTAACTAAAACGCACGGGGGAAGTGTTCTTTAATCGCGATGATCTAACTCAAATAAAAAAGATCACAATAAGGGTCACATTTTTTATTATAGGCCCAGTGGGACGAAGAATTAAAGATAACTGATCAGCTGCAGGTCCTAGTGAGAGCACTGAACCTGGTGAGTGGAACAGAGCTTCTCTGTTCTAGGACGGATGGAATTTGTGAGGCAGTGTCACATCAGGCTCAGGCTGAAGTGGTGACCTGTATTTCTACATTTATGAATGCTAATGTGTTTTGGCATAGGTTAGCAAAATGTTACACAGGGATTACATGATCACATGTATGATTCATTGGTAGCCTACAATGTGTTATTTAAAAACGAATATGAAGCAATTTTCTTTTAAACATTATGTTAACTATGACAAATTTTATTTTTTGGAAGAGAAAAAAAATGCCTCAGACGAAATATTTTCGCGGACCCCCTGCAGTACCTCCGCGGACCCCCTAGGGGTCGCGGACCCCCGGTTGAAGACCCCTGGTGTAGGCATTTTTTTTTTTTTTCAATTTACAGTACATGAACAGCAGTCATATCTCTGTTGGAGACTGGGCGCCACTAAGATTTTAAGGGCCTGGCACTGATAGGGGGCCCTGAAAAGAACATTTTTATATTATATAGTAATGTTTTGGGGGCCCAAAATTATTTTGTGTCATACAGACCTAAATTTCTAGTGGCCTCTTTGGATAGAGATGTGTGTCTCAATGTGTGTTGGATAGAGATGTGTGTCCCTTCACAACAAATCCTTATTGTAAATATGTAGCCTATTTATTACAATTTATTTGTAAACACGTAAACATTTCCCTTCCCAATTGAATTGGTGCAGAGATCACTGCTACCATTTGACTATCATGTCGACAAGCAATTACAATCCCGTAATTTAAAGTAATTACTACAAATTTGTGATGTGCAACATTTTTCAGTCACCTATTGAAACAACTGCTTTAGCTGTGTATTTCTCATGCTCAGACACATGCTCCCCTACTGTGGTCAGTGACAGACTCTAGCACAGCCTGCCTCTGCCAGTCTGCTGCATGCTGCCCCTTAGGGCGCCAACGCACTACGCACATCGGACCATTTCTTCTTAACCTTGTTTCAATTTTTTTTTCTGTTGTATGAAATGTTTAAATAACCATCACATATATAGAAAGTATTGACTATTGAAGCGCTGTCCACAGTGCATTTTTTTTTTTCGTTTATTTTTAATTACGGATTTTAGGCTGGCAAACAATAGGCTGACCATCTATACTGCACCCCTGGTGAAATTTCTCGTTTTTGCTGGTTTGTGTCTCGCCATGTCATATACTGTAGGACCCTTCTGAACTGTGCTTTTATAGACCTTGTGATATGCTAATCACAGTTAATTTCAGTCACCAAATTTATTAATAGCTACTTGTTCTTACGCTAAGATTAATGTGATACCCATTTTGTGAAACTCACACAAGCCCTGTTCTACAATGATTTCTCCACTCATATTTGCGCTGGTTTCTACATTCGTTATAAATGAGTGTCAGTGTGTTTAAAAGAATGTTTATTGACTGAGCACTGACCTACTGCTTTAAAAAAAACTGACCTGCTAAGCAAGAGCTGTAATTATGAAAACTGTAGAACAGAAAAAAACACAGTGTCCTGCTTAATGAGTAGATGACTGGCTCATCATTCATGACATGTTTACTTACAAGAGAGAATGTTTTATTAACTTTGATCGTTTATCTACCCTATGACTTCAAAATTCACCAAAATTCTGAAATTGTAATTGCAGACAGCAATATCTGATAAATTAATGTAACTTATTGGGGGGGGGGGTTGCAGGGGGAGTTCAGCCTAGCCTTGCCCTTGCCAGCCCCGCCCTGTACTTTCATTTCATTTTGTACAGAGGGTCTGGGACCGCTGCACTGACAATTGTTCTGTCATTAGATATGTGGTTTCTGCTGAAGTTTAAACTGATTGGATCTGCCTTTACCCAATTGCTAATGCCAGGTCGTGACATATGCAACGCGACAGCTTGTGAAGGATGATACTTCCCTACCATTTAGCCTAGCCACTTCCTTGGAAACTAACGGAGCAGGCTGGAAAATCAAACTTTTCCCGAAACCTGTGGGTAGTAGGGCCACGGCATCTTTTCTGCTATAAAATTAAATAAACATTGTTCTTGTTCAGACTTCAGTTCCTGTATGTTCCAAAGCATTCCCACAACTGACTGAATAGCCTCCTGTACTACGTTTGCTGCCGCCATTGTTATTGTGCACAATGCGCAGCCGCCATTGTTATTGTGCACAATGCGCAGCCGCGCAGGCAGACATCGTAACACACAAAACCGACGTCACCGCTCACTATGACACTCCCACTTTTCGATGATTGTGCAGAATGCTGTCCTGGAGAGAACGATTGTCAATGCAGCAGTCCCAGACCCTCTGTACGAAATGAAATGAAAGTACAGGGCGGGGCTGGCGAGGGCGAGGCTAGGCTCAGTCTACCTTAATGAGACATGAACACCCCTGGAAACATGATTTGTGAAAATTTGGGGGATCTCTAAAATATTGCCAAAATGTTGTGTGTAACGGGAGGCATTTGTACACCCGTGAGCTGTGTTTTAAAAGAAAGATAAAATATAAACCGATGTGACAACGACTAGGGCTACAGTATTTATTGTCAATTTGTAGGCTAACACGTAGCTTAACTGAATAGATTCTCTGAAATTTCCCACGTTTTCTACTCATCTTTCTTTGATTGCTCCTCTTTCCCACGGTTGTTTGTTACAATGTTTGTTGTGGGTGTGGCTGTATGTTAGCAACATGCTTTTTAGATGCAACAGATCTTGAAGTGAGTTAGTGCTGGACATCATATCTAAAAGAAAACAGGGCAAACTGTCAAATTTCGGATTTATTAAAAAAGGTAAAAGTAACTCTAAAGAGCAGCAGAGTTCTGCAGATGGCAGATGAGCCGTGGACAACGTGAACTCAGGCCTGTGTGGTCGACGCGTGTTAACATATTAAATCGTTTTTTTGCATGCGTCACACTCAGATGTGACGCATGTGTGGAGAATGGAATGTAGGTGATTAGGTAAAGCAAGTAGACGTACAGACTTGGATGTATGTGGATGTGTCTTGAGTAAGAATAAGTCCTCGCTCTGAGGCTAGGGCAAGCGAGACCCCCTCCCATCGCTGCAAAACAAAGGGCCCCCTCGAAAGCCGCGGTATACTTTAACACTGACTACAAGGCATAGTTCACCTGAAAAACTCCACGTTGCATATGCAGACTATATAACTGGCCATTTTGCTGCAAGTTGTAGTGGAGCAGGTTAGCACAAAGTTCATGTTATAACTAGTAAACATATTCAATAAAATTTTATTTGTATAGCGCATTTCACAAAAGACATGTCTCATAGCGCTTTACAACAACGAGCACCAATGAGCAACAGGAGGAAAAACTCCCTATTATCATTTTTTTTGTTTTGTTTTTTTTGTTATGGTATAGGAAGAAACCGGGGGCAGTTCCAACGGGTCAAGGGGCTAACCCAACTGCAGAGGGCGAGTTTTCAGTTTCTCAGATGGTGATTAGTCCTTGGTATTAATAGCTCTTGACCGTAGAATTATCATAGTAATCCCAGGATGAAGGCACACATCATAAGAAAATCATGGTGTTAATATAGCAACATAATAGTCCCATTATAATCCCGGGATATAGTCCCATATCATTAGGAGCGGTCAAGCCATAGGGCAAACCAGAAGCTGTATCAATCATGTCGAGTTGTCTGTGGAGCTGGAGGTAGCCCACCCAGGAGGTTAGAGATGTAGAATCGGGCAGTGAGAGGCAGGGGTGACTCTCAGCTGGGTGGTAGTGGCAAGTGGAGTGGGTAGAGCATAGGTGTCAAACTCTGGCACAGGGGCCAAATGTGTCCCTCTGTGTAATTAAATTTGACCTGCGAAATCATATCACATGTGTATGAGAGCTGGTCTGCCAAAGTTCACACACCTCTTATACTAAGTCCCTGAATGCTTTGTTAGTGCATTGGCCACTCGGTTGGGATCACCCATGACGCCTCTTTTTCTGTTGACAGTCATTAGCATCCACGCTACCAGTCAGCTTGAACAAATTTAACACACCCCTGCCCAAACATGGAAAACGGGAGCTTTCAAAAGAGGCTGGAGGTAGATTGGCCGGCGATTTTGTCCCAGTTTTTCATTTTGGCCCACTGTGAATTTGAATTTGACACCTCTGGGGTAGAGGACTATTCAGGAGGTGAGTGGCGCAGGATCAAACAGTGGTAGACCAGGATTACCCTCAGTAGGGTGGCATATTTGGTAGAGTTGGTTGGGCACCATCCAGGAGGTAAAAGGCGCAGGATCAGGCACTAGAAGGATGATTCTCTGCAGGATGGTAATGGCATGGAAAGGCAAAAAAAGGAGATGAGTTAGGACAGTCTCCATCAGATTTCAGAGATTGTGCGTGTTATATTGCATGTGCATGCATGTACAGATGTAGGGTAAATGGAGAGGGGGGGCAAGTCGAGAAGAGAGACAGAGTGAAAACCATAGCGATAGATGGCTCTGTCACCAGGTTTAAGCTGGCTCATCATTGGTCGATTCAAGCGATTAAGCTGCATGTAAGAACACTGCATCCACCTATTTACCTTGTTATTGTTTCATTTAGGTAGTTTAAGGTATCCAATGGACCATAGCAAAACTTCAACCACCATCTACCGGCTTGTTCTACATGTAAATTTCAAGCTAGGCTGAAACAGGCCGGGCTGAAACAGGCCTATCTAAAACAAGGTGCTTCTTGACGTCGGCACCGCTAAGACACACCTCCTATATTAGCATGGTCCAACCAAAGATCGTTTAGAAATGTCTCTGGTCCAATCCCCTGTTGCTTCATGAGATTACAAATTTTGTAGGCGGGATTACAAATATTTTTGTTCTAAGCCGTTCTAGGCTGGGCGATTTGGCCTAAAATCAAAATCTCGAAATCAACTCGATTACGATTAAGGAACGATGTTTTCTTTTTCTTTTTTTTTGCCCTCATAGTTCACTTAAATTTTCTGGTTATATGCTCACATATTACAAGTGAGAGATTATTGAATGAAGGGTGCATTACTTGATTTTAAAATAATTTAAAGAGGGGCTAAGCAACATTCTGTTTTTCTCTCTCACAAGCTCCCTCTAAAGACCGCTGTATTGCATTGTATTGTACTGCATTCTATTGGAGGCAGACCGCGCTGCTGAACATTGCAAGTGCTGTATCTACCACTATTGGCCACGGTGGCGCATTCTACACCGTTCGTTCGCCGTGTAATGACTAATTTTAGCATCCTAAACAGTATGAAACTGATTAATTAAATGAAAAATGTTGCATAGTGGGCCTTTAAGGAAACACTATCTACTATCTATGATTATTTATTGTTTTCTTTGGTACAAGCTGCTCTTGTGGCTCAGTTGTCTCAGTGTTTAAGCTCTCCATACTTGATATGTCGGCGGAATAACATGAGAAACGGAGCACGGTCACTTGACTATACACACAGTAGTGTTTTAAAAGGGAAAGTAAATGAAATAATTGACCTTGAAAAATTTGATTGATTATAGGTTCTGACAGTCGATTTCGATTAATTGCCCAGCCCTAACAACACGCAAGCAGTGCTCCTGGGTCACTTTCAGCTGCACAAATTTGCATACGCTATTATTGAGGCTCAAAGAACAATTTATGATTGTTCCTTTAAGTGGTTAATTTATGTGGTCTTTTATACTGCTACCAAAGAAATTGTACCCTTAATATTAAATATTTGAAATAATATAAACATGATATTGGAACTCTTAAATGCTTTCTTTAATATATACAGTAGGCTACTTGTACTTTTACTTTTATTTTCAGTAGCCTACTTGAGTTGTAATTTTTGAAATACTTCTACTTGCAATACTTAAGTACAAAACATTTTGAATACTTTAGTACTTTCACTTAAGTATGGTGTTTAAAGAGCACTTCAACTTCTACTCAAGTCAGTTTTTTGATATAGCACTTGTACTTCTACTCCACTCCTCTACTCCAGTACTTTAAACATCTCTGCTAATTTGCTACTACTTAATAGTTATCCTAACTGGTAAACTACCCATAACAGTGAGAAAACAAAGCTGCCAGTGCTTTGCTGTGAATTTCACTTGCACTGCAAAACTGATACTCCTATTTCTTTAAAATGTGGCATGACTGGACTGGGATATTTTGTCACAGGACAGAGCAGATGTCACAAAAAAATCATCACCACTAAATACTCTGCATTACATATATTTACTATAAAATATGCCATAGCCATATTATACAGTATGTATTAGGGCCTGTCACTGTGTCCACCAAATGCGTTTTTTTGTGCTGAGAGCGCTAAAAACCTCGCTTCCAGAGTGCTTGTCTTAGTCATAGCTGGCTCGTCTTGTTGCTAGGTTATGAAGTTACTTGTCATGGGCACTTCCATGTTCGTTCCTATTGTAAACACTGTAACATTACTTTTAAATCGGCCTAAAATATAGTATTATTATTGTTATCGATATAGTTACATGTTTGAGGTCGACTCCTATGTTCCTCCTCCTGTGTTACAGTTACAGCTAACTGACTGTTTGGAAGGTAACGTGTCAAGCGGTGTCCTAACCAGTTAAACCGATTTCAGCTTCACCGCTCTGAGTGCCGCGTTGAAAAGCTCACTCCGCTGAAAAGCTCACTCACTTTTTTTCCGTCGAAGTCCCTTAACGCTCTGTACGCAGGTGCTAGCAATTGTAGCAATTGTATTAAAAATAGACGCTGTCAGCGCAAAAAACGCATTTGGTGGACACAGGCCTTTTGTTGAAAAAAATACATATTATTGATTATTAATTAATGCCATTGCTTGATTTCAGTTCAATCAATTCACAAAACTTTACATCGAAATGGAATCCATCTGACACCACCAACTGCCCTCTCATTAAGGACATTGAGGTTTCTCAAGGTAGGTTTAGTATGCTATGAGCATACAAAAACATTACAGGTTTGTATTGGTCTCCAAAATACTCTGACTTAAAATGGGGCCAACTGGTCCAGTAGGCCTACAGTATTTTCTTAGACCTGTGCTCTCTATATCTGACCAGTGTCAATAGCAGGCGGCGCGTGTATATGCAGCGGCCTCTGGTTCTCCCGACCAGTGGCGGTTCTACACTGAATTGCACCCCGGGCGAGACTCCGCACTCTGCAGTCACTCCGCAGTGACTCACGACCATAAGTCAAGACTAAAGCAATTCACCTCCACATCATAATCGTTTTTATTAGGCTTACCTATTTTTATTAGCAGTTTCACATAATTAAATAAATAAAAAGGTGCTAGTTATTGGTCTGTGTTCATAATTTTTTTAATTAAATGTGCGTTATTTGTAATGAAGTCAGGTGTCACTGACATAGTTTAGCCCACCTTCTTGTCCACTTCATTTGTGAGAGGTGAACTGTAGCCTATACTCCCCCTGGGCGGCTACCCCGTTCGCCCATGCCTAAAACCGCCACTGCTACCGACCACGAGCATCACGTGTGGGATTGCTATAGACGTAATTTCAATTCCTCTGTATATCCTGTATATGTAGAGAAACTTAGAGAACTTAACTTAAATACAAACATTAAAAATGATAATGAATTGCTCATTTGAGAAAAAGAATATACCAGTACTGTCTTGAATGTCTTATCCTGTAATTTTATGAACATGTTTCATCTCAACAGAAAATGCTGCCGAAGTGGCTGTGCAGTTGGCAGGCTTAACTGAACTGTCAAATGAAGAAGTGTCCGACGTGACTGAAAAAGTAAAGCAGTTGGTTAATGTAGCCAGAATCAATAAAACTGTGGCCGAAGCCGTGGTAAACATCATCTCCAATGTCATGACCAGCTCCAGTCAAGCACAAGCAGCTGCTTCTGAGAAGTCAGTACTTATGCATTTCTCACAAAATGTTTCTCTAATTTATTGTCTAAATTCCTTGCATGTAGATAACAACCACAATGTCAATGTTGATAACAATCACAACGTTAATAGGCCTTAATCAGGTAATTTGATGGGAACATGCATGAATGCATTGCATTTAACTTATAGTATCTTCAAGCAGTGCCAGTGAGGCTCTGCTATGTGTTTAAAGGGTTGTGTGTCTTTTAAGTTAGGAAGTACTGTAGGTATTAAAACAACCTACATTATTTAGTATTTCTTTACACACCTGTGTCTCCTCTCTCATCCATGTCCTCGTGTTTTTGGCCAGAGCCTTGAGAGCTGTGGATGACTTGGTTCAGAAGATTGAATTTGAAGGTCCAGTCTTCCGAACATCTTCTAAGAACCTGGCTTTGGGTATATCTGCTGTTAATGCCAGCGAGTTCAACGGGACCACCTTCAGTGCTATTATGTCTCCTAATACTACAGAACCTGAGGTACCTGGACATACACTTTATTTGATTTAATTAAAATTTGTTTATAACAAATTAAATAAGTTTATAACAGATAAAAATAAAGATTTAAAGAGAGTTAATATTTAGATGGTTTAGATTAGGTATATGCACAAGCCTAGGACAATGTAGGGACAATACTGTAGACTTTTTTAATTCTGATAAAATCAGGTTCTGAGAAAAAATAGCCTATAATACAAATAGCAAGTTTAGGGTCAAAAGTATGGGACAAAGGACCACAGGCCTTGTCTCCCAAATGCATGTTCTTGAACTTATGGTGAGGATTATTGCTAAATATTGCGAAAAAATACCATTAATTTAACTCCATAGATGACTTTGAATATTACCTTTGACTTTGAAAAGTGGCATGGCATATTGAAGAGAAATGAACTGGTGTAATAATAATGGTTTATTTAACTGTAAGCCATAAACTCAAATAAATCCATCCATAGCAACTGTCATAATCAATGATGCATGATGTGCACAAAATAATAGTCATAGGAAGCATAGCTCAATTCACCAGTAATATATCATTTAATCTGTGTAGCCTGTTTACAGCACCCTTCTCCTCTATTCACTTTGGTGTTAGTTAATGTTATATCACATCTAAAGAGTATGTTAGTAGAATATAGTATACAGTAATCAGCTTCTTACTATTGGTTGCCAAAATGAAATCATGTAAATACACTCTGACACCTAGCTTTCAGAATAAATAAATAAAATATATCAAGAGTTTAGTTTTGTTCACCTTTATTATTGTCTCTGCTTGTCTCATCTCTTTACTCCTGATACTTCATATATCATAATCGTAAAGGGGCTCTATGAGATGTTGCAGGATTTTAGCACAGTTTTATTTTTCTCAAATTGTAGGCATTGCCCCTTGATCAGTTAGCTTTCTGCCCCCTGAATACACTATGTGTTAAACAACAACACAGGGGCTAAAATAACTCAAACCTGAGTGGTGTATTCAAACAAACACTAGCAAAAGGGGGATCTGAACTTAAACATAATAAATAACGCAAACCAATCTGCAACAAGATGGGGTGGTAGTTAATGCTACCATCTTTATTGTTGATTGGTTGGCAGTGGTTTGTTGTGTTTAGGTTTGTTTGAGTGTTCGTTTGAGTATTACAGCCCCTGTGTTAATTGTTTGAGACCAGTGTTTTTCATAGTGTATTCAGGGAGCGGAAAGCTAGCCAATCCAGGGGAGATGCCTATGTGCTAAAATCCTGCAAATCTTGCAAATTTATGCTAAAATCCTGCAACATCTCATAGAGCATGTCAGGGAATCTCAAAAGGCGGATCCAAAAGCAGATTCAGTGAACATGTTTATTGACAAAATCAGAATAGGTGATAACTCAGTCCAAAATCTAGCAATAGAGCCAACTCCCAAAAGTTTTCAATCTTTCAAAACAAAAACACAGTTCCGGAAAGCAGGGGCCTGTACTACGAAGCGGGGTTACTGGCTTATCCGGGTAGGTTCGAGAGTAACTTGATGACGTGTGGCATAACTTCCCGGCTAACCCATACTACGAAAGGTGGATAGGTTTAAACCGAGGTACGCTGCCATGGCAATATACTCCACACGCCAAAACTGGTCCAAGCAGTTTTAGTTCTTGGTTAACCCGAGGTTTGCGCTAACCACACCCTATGGCTTGATGATTCCATCCGTCGACAGCGTACAAACCTCAGAGCTGCTGAAAGGCAATGGCGCAAATCAAAAAATCTTTCTGACTTAAACAGGTTCCAGGCACTGCTCTCTTCCTTCTCATCCGATGTCACTGCTGCAAAGAAGGCTTTCTATAATGACAAAATTCAAAACACCACAGAAACCAGGAGACTATTCTCAACCTTCAAAACTTTACTCAACCCCCCACCACCACCTCCTGCTACCAATCTGACAGCTGATTCTTTTGCTTCTTTCTTCAACGACAAAGTAGCTGCCATCAGTAGGCAGTTCTCTGAACCAACTGCAAAGGCTACAACTGGACCATATACTAGCAGCAGCACCTCCGATTGCAATAATCCTGCTGCGACATTTGCTTCATTCAAACCCCTCACCGAAATGGATGTGTCTAAACTTCTCACTTGCAGCCGTCCTACAACGTGCCCTCTGGACCCGATTCCAACCAACCTTTTGCAATCCATAGCTCCAACTATCACACCAGCTATCACACATGTGATCAACGCTTCATTATCAACAGGAATCTTCCCTACTGCATTCAAGCAGGCTCAGGTAACACCTCTACTCAAAAAAACAACAGAATCTCAGATTGCCTCTCTGACATCTCTGCATGGATGCAAGACCATCATCTCCAGCTGAACCTCTCAAAAACCGAACTGCTGGTCCTCCCAGCTAAACCAACTATTCACCACAACATCTGCATCAACTCTGGCTCCTTGTCTCTTGCTCCCTCACAGGTAGCCAGGAACCTAGGTGTTATGATTGATGACCAGCTAACCTTCAATGACCATGTTGCCTCTGTTGCCCGGGCCTGCCACTTTGCACTATTCAATATCAAAAAGATCAGACCATACCTAACTCAACAAGCCTCCCAATTGCTGGTTCAAACTATGGTCCTCTCACGCCTTGACTACTGCAATGCCCTTCTGGCAGGACTTCCTGCCTGTGCCGTCAAGCCACTTCAGATGATCCAAAATGCTGCGGCGTGTCTCATCTTCAATCAGCCGAAGAGGACGCATGTCACCCCTCTGCTAATCGAGCTCCACTGGTTGCCTCTGGCGGCTCGCATCAAATTCAAATCACTGATGCTGACTTACAAAGTGCTTAGAGGATCTGCCCCTTCGTATCTAAGTGCTCTCATAAAGGCTCAGGCTACCCCCCCAACAACTCCGGTCCTCCAATGACGATTTTAAGAATTATTTGCAAGCATTCTGCAAAAATTATTTCAAGCTTTCTGCAAACTAATAATATCCCGTAGCCTAAGAAACATGTGGCAATAATGTTTCACTTGCTACACATTTACCCGATAGGCAATGCGTTGCCAACATGCCTGTCTTTCTTTGTTCGCGGCTTTAATTTCCCTTGAACAGTACATTTGAACTCTTTGTAGCTTGTCTTGATTATTTTGCATTTCCCTTGTGCATTAAGGTGATCGCGCCATCGTTGAAAAGGTTTACTTGCGCTGAAATCCGCCCCTTGTATGTGAAGGCGCACAAACTCCAGTTAGGTTAACGCCGGTTCAACAAATCAACCTCATAACCAGCGTCGTAGTACCGATTAATACTGATCAGGATAACCAGAGTTTGTCAACCCCGGTTTAACAAGGGAACCCTGGGTTACTTCTGGGTTGGTTAAACTCCCTTTGTAGTACAGGCCCCTGGTCTTGGCCACCAAACAAATAGTCCAACAATGGCCAGGAGTAATCACCAACAAAAATCTTCTAGAACTTCACCTGCATGCACAGAAGATCAGAGCTCAAACGTGTAGGTCACAGCAGAGAATAACCAGGCAAAGAAACACAGGAAGGGACAGGTATAAATAAGGCAGGTGATTACAGCTGAACAAGAAACAGGTGAACACAAAAACTGGCGGGAAATCAAACAAAGACAGGAGATGGGGGTGGAGTCAAAGCACATGGTGGACCAAAACAAAAACATACAAGGACATTAGTATAGTCCAGCCAACAGAGGGCACAGGTGAGGCTAGTCCCAAAAACAGACACCTGACAAGAGCACCTTTAATTCAGAGGTAATAGTTCATCTTTTGCTGGTGTTAAAATTAATGGTATTCATCCTTGTCTTTTTATTTTCAGATAAAATTTCTGGCAGAATCTGAGAATCCCCTGGCTGTCGTTACATTGCCAGCAACTTTACTGCACTATCTAACAAACATAGAAGCGATATCCAGGATAAACTTTGTTTTCTTTAGCAAGACAGGGCTGTTTCAGGTTGGTCTCCTGTCTAAACTCATTAAAAAACAACAATAATAATGTATATATTTATTTTAAATGTTTTGTAAATAAAAAGCAATATATTCATTTCAAACTGGATCTTTTTTGGGGGGGTGGTTATAAAAAAAACTCTGCAACTTGGTAACTTTGGGAGGTTATAAGAAATTCTGTAACCTGGGAGCCCTACTTTTACAGTTGGCAGCAGCCTGATGTTTTCAAATAGGTGGGCTAACATGCCCACAACTTGAGCTGCAAAAATAATATAGTAGGGCCAACGTCATCATGAAAAGCTGATTGAAACCTTTTCTGCCCTACAAAGGCAAAGAACAGTATGTGTATTTAAAAAAAAAATTAAATCAGAAGTGCAGGATCAGCTCTACAATCTATACAAATTTCATGTTCATTTCTTAGAATTCAGAATTTCATGTTGACTTCTTAGAATTTGTTTGCAGTTTGAATGGAAACGTAGAGTAAAACCAAGGCAGAGTGCAGTATGTGCCATTGCTAACAGTTTACTTGCACTTACTGCATTCTGCCTTGGTTTTACTATAAAAAAGACAAAAAGCTGTTTTTCCTCAGTGTGGTGTTTTTGCACTTACTGCTCTTTGGCTTTGTAGGGCAGCTTTGCCTAACAATGCATTTTACAGCAGCATCTTTGACTTGACTAAGCATCCCAACTTTTTCAGAACTGGGTTTGTATGTATCTGTGTATGAATGTTTTTTCTTCTTTTTCAGGATGACCTAAGAAATGGATTATCTTTGAACAGTTATGTAGTTGCAAGCAGTGTGGGCAATTTCTCAATCAGAAACCTCAAGGATCCTGTGCGAATAGAGATTGCTCATCTGCAGCACAAGGTAACCTGTTTTAACTGGAAATTGTGGTCTAACCAGCACCAGTTTGCTTTCAGAATATATTCTGGCAAAGCACAGGCAAAGCTCTGCTGCCTGGTGAAAAGACACTTTGCAGCACCTAAAATAATTGTGAAACTGCAAAAATTGCAGAGGACACTTCTTTTTTTGCTGCAATCCAGAAAGCTGGGAGGTCGGGCATGTTTATCTTAGTTTCTCCAATAATCTCCAATAGTTATTGCAACAAAAACATAATCACAAAATAATGTACATGATTTATTTGTTAAACACAAGGGAAAATATTCTTAACATACACAACATTAATCACTTTTGCGAACAACTTACTAACTGACAGCCGGCGTTACACTACAGCATGCTCAATGAAAATCATTTTGGGCCTTTAGCGCAAATGGCAAGAGGTGTTAAATGTCAGCATGGACACTACAAGCTTCTGCATTTGTTACAGGTTTCTTCCCAGGCCCATCACTATAACACAAAGTAATGTCTCTTGTATGACTTCGAGTTTTTGTATCTTTCAGGCAGGCCTAAAGCGAAGCTGTGTATTTTGGGATTTTACCCTGAAAAGTAAGTAACTTTCTGTCAATCTCCAAATATGTAGGCAAAAAGGTTTTGCCAAGTTTTGTTTGGAAGTAGGTTGTGTCAATGTTAATAAATTTGGCCTACATTCCAATTGTTGAACAATTATTTTGTTTGTTTTCCAACAGACACAGATAACAACAGTTATATGCAATAAACGTAACACTCCCCAGTCACAGAACAGACATTATGGGCTCTATCTAAAACAGTGTAAAATACAATTGGTAGCAGGCTTTAAAGACCCAGATCCAAAATAACAGTGGTGGTACAGAACATTTGAGGAAAAAAACAGTAGACTATTTTTACTAAATGTACGGTGTGCTGATTTTGCATATAATCTTAGACCAGAGACCACCACTGACTATACATTTGTTGCAGATGCAGGGTGGATGACTAGGTACATGTTTCAAATGTCATATTTTCATATGGATATTAGGTGTCCTCCAATGACTGTCGACTGGCAGTCCCGGCACCTCGCCGAAGGCAATCCAGACTCTTCTCATGTGTCATCCCACTCTGGTGGAATGACCTACCAAAAACAATCAGAACAGGGCCATCTCTGGAGGCCTTCAAAGAGCTCTTAAAGACCCAGCTATTCAGAGAACATCTTCTATCCTAGCACTAAAATGAACTGAAGCACTATTCCCTAGCACTATGCTCCTTAAGGTTTCTGCTATGTAGCTTGATTGTTATCCTCTTTTTGTAAGTCGCTTTGGATAAAAGCGTCTGCTAAATGCATAAATGTAAATGCATAAATGTAGGTGCTATATTATGTTAGTGTACATACATTTCAGGTGTTAAAATCTGAACACTGTAGTCAGGTTATTAACAAAAAAAAATTTAATTTGCAGGGAGGTATGATAAAAATCTATTGGAATCTTAACATTGCTAATGACCTACAAAATGTAAATTTCCAAATTCCATATGTAAAGATACAAATTTCTCTTTGTAAATACATTTCACTGTATGATGTAGGGCTGCACAATATACTGCAAATTTATCATTATTACGATATCAAAATGTGCAATATACATATCGTAAAAGACTGCAACATATCGCGACTAGTTCACCTTCAAAGAGAATTTATAGCACTTCAGGAAATATTGTAACATGGCAATGCACATGTTTAAACACTAGCAAAGGAAACACCTAGCCAAGAACTTGCTAAAATACAGCATTCCTACACAAGTGTGCACACTCAGAGACACACATAAACTTACATGACTGCACACACAGACATTACACTGCAAAGTGTCCTACAGTGACTTCCCAAGTGCCTGTAGTTGAGTTAATCTAGATTGTTCCTTTTGCTATTTTTTCTGCTATATGCTATAGTGTGTTTATTATAGTTATATTAATATTTAAAAATGTTCATTGATTGGATTGCTCTGTTTAATTCATACTATATTTTTTGGAAATATTGAATTTTATTTCTGCATAGACTAGTCATTATATGGAGTCTGTTACCAGCAAATCCTAAGCAGAAAGACATTAACTTACTTATCGCATGTGATATCGTCATCCCAACAGCATGTTTTCCTAATATCAGCCCATATCACTTTACTGAAGTTGCCATGTGCAGTTGGTAGGTATAAGAATGACAACATTTGAAACAACAAAGAATGAATTTGTGAACAGGGAGTCAAACTAACAGATACAGTAGGGACGCAATTAAATAGTCCTTAGCCCTTTTCTGTTAAAGTTGGTTGCAGTTTCTTTATAAAATCTATTTAGCAAATTCTACTGTTCTCTACCTACCAATAGCACTTGGCAACATGAAACAACAGGGCTGCAGGTTGATTCACTTCAGATAATCCATTTAAATATCATGGCATAGGTTTTACTGTTCTTCCACTTCATTTTTATAATAGAAAAATACATTTCAACCAACTTTAAATACATTTCTGTTTACCCTAGATGGGATAGGTGGCTGGAACGACGAGGGTTGCCTGGTGAGCTCTGATTCAAGTAACAACCGAACTGTTTGTCTGTGTAATCATCTCACTCATTTTGGGATTTTAATGGTGAGGCCAATATTTCATATTTCATGAGGTCATTTTGTTTTGAGTCATATTGGTTTGATAACTTTCAGTGTACTAACACAGTTTATAATTTGTTTTCTTTCAGGATATATCAGGCACTGCAGCACAAATTGATTACCAGAACACAAGGGCTCTCACTTTTATCACCTATATTGGATGTGGTGTGTCTGCTATCTTCTCAGCAGCCACCCTTCTCACCTATATCACTTTTGAGTAAGTGTCCAGCCAGGGAAATGTGCACAATTATTTTGGCATAATGACTAGTTGCTTATTTCCAATGTAAGATCGATTTATTTATTTAACTTTAATTTTCAGAAAACTTCGCAGAGACTATCCAGCAAAAATTCTCATGAACCTCAGTACATCACTATTGTTCCTTAACATGGTCTTCCTTCTTGATGGTTGGCTGGCATCATTTGACATGGAAGGCCTCTGCATTGCTGTGGCTGTCTTTATGCACTTTTTCCTGTTAACGTCTTTCACTTGGATGGGACTTGAGTCAATACACATGTACATTGCACTGGTCAAAGTCTTCAACACTTACATAAGGAGATACATTCTGAAATTTTGCCTAGTTGGATGGGGTACGGCAATCATACACAACTCTGTGTAATATGTTGTGCACTGTGTAAGACATAATTGGAACATTAATAGAAAATAGCCATGACACTTAACTGTCCCTTTCCTCAGGACTTCCTGCTACCATTGTCTGCATTGTAGTAGCAGTTGACAAAAACTCTTATGGACTGAAATATTATGGACAGGATGACATTGAACAAGAATATTCAAAGTTGTAAGTCATATGTTGCCACATAAAATATATAGTAGCACAATGTTTGAACTATTTCACAATATTGTTATTTGGTTTATGAGAAATTATGGCCATATAGTCATAGTGCTCAGTTACAGGCAACTGGACTTCTTTTGGAGCTTGAAGACATTTCTCTCTCTATCCAGAGAGCTTCATCAATTCTATATGGAGATGGGAATTTATATCCTGGCCTGTGGGTGGGAACTGTAGACTGCACCCATCATCATGACTAAAGAGACATGAATCCCTCATTAAAATAATTAGCATAGTCAATGTGTGGCATTGGGGTTGGAATGGGTCATTTAGTTTCACAGGGTCTGGCTGATTGTTGCCCTGATGTTGACTATGATGACCCATTCAACCCCAATGTCACTCATAAACTCCTGCTATATAAACTCCTGATTCTCCCTTCTCTCGTGTTATAACTTTTGAAGCTTACTGGATTGAAAGTGAAGCGTTTTCTAAATAAAAGTCCAGTTACCTATAACTAAACATTATTGACAACCTGGATGAATGAAAATCTTCACAGACCTATGACCATATATACTCGCTTTTTTTCTATAGCTGCTGGATTAAAAGTACCACAGTGTTTTACGTGACATGTGTGGGTTACTTTTCCATCATCTTCCTCATGAATGTGGCCATGTTCATCGTTGTGATGATCCAGATCTGTGGTCGCAATGGTAAGCGTAGTAATCGTACCCTGAGAGAGGAGATCCTGCGTAACCTGCGCAGTGTTGTCAGTCTGACCTTCCTCCTTGGTATGACATGGGGCTTTGCCTTCTTTGCCTGGGGCCCTGTCAACTTGGCCTTCATGTACCTGTTCTCCATCTTCAACTCACTTCAAGGTAAGTAGCACAGAATTAATAGGAAGTGAAATGACACCTTATATACTATCTGCTAGGATCTGCTTTGCCACTTAGTTTGACAACTAGGTCTAGGTACTTTTTTTTCTTTAGGGAACTGATAAAATACCTATATTCAATAGAGGCACACTTAACATGTGTTTTGTTTCAAATCATGAAGCACCCTGCTTTGCCCATTCTCCAATCCTTGGGTGAAAGTAAGCCAATGTGGTATGGTACTCTGAATGGCGAAACAATTCAGAGATGTAGTGCCGCAAAGACATTCATAGTACCGCAAAAAAAAAAGATTTTTCTCTCGCTTTAAATTGTGCTTAAATAGATTTCTATTTCATCCAAAATCCTAAATAATGATTTTTCATTGCCACATAACCTTAGGCTTCAGCAAGCAACCACAGTTTCTGCCAAAGAAATACAATGTAGTTTCTACTGTACAGGCTACCTTTGGGATTGGTTATAAGGAAACTTTCCACTCCTATGTGGACGACACAGATATACTTTTCTATAAAGTCGAATGATGTCTGCCACCAAGACATTAAAATCTGTTAAATTTATGTTAAAACTGAAGTTGCCCTAAACAGCTCGTCCTAAAGAGTACTTTTCACCTCATCACCAAAATTTTGCGACCTTCCATTCTCATTTAAGCCCTTGGTGTAATCATTCACCAGGACCTCTCTATATTGTATATTGGTGTAAAACGTATTTCATAAAAATCTTTTCACCTACAAAATATTGATAAGGTTACTAAGTTCCTATCCATTGAGAATGCATAGAAATTAATGCACACATTTGTTATTTTATCGTTGTAATGCTCTGTTCTCTGGGTGTAGTAATACCTGAATTAAAAGCCCATAACAAATACAAAATGCCACAACCTGCACACTCACAGACAACAAAATATGATCTCTTCTATCATTGCTTTCTTACATTTCATTACTGTCTTTTTCTTAAAAGTCAAATGGGTTTTAAAATGCTCCTCCCAACCTCCTATATTTAAAATACTCTTCCTTTGTGCAGTCCCTTATTATACTACCAAGGATGTTGTCTGGGCCTGCTGCTTTCCGGGTGTTGATGGTAAAGAGTGTTTTCAGGCACTGGCCGGTCTTGGGGGGTGGGGTTTTCTGTGGGCAGGTGTAGTTGTATTGTGCTTTGAAGCGTGCAAAGAAGGTTGTTCAGCAGAGGGGTGTCGCTCTCGCAGCACTGTGCAGGCTTGTAGTCCGTGATGGGCAGATTGCCATGACATTGGCTCTGGGTGGTTATCGTGTGTGTGTAGTCCTAGGCCTATGGCTCTCAGCAGCCTTTGGATGTTATAAGATGTTCCCTGTGGATGTAATAATATGTTCCATTTAATACTTCTGAGTCTATGACTTATCAGACACTTTGAGGTTCTGTGGAAGTCACATACTGTATGGTTATATTCTGGACAGCCTTAGCTATAATACGTATAAATAAATCGTATTCCTGTCTCCAACAGGACTCTTCATTTTTGTCTTTCACTGTGCAATGAAAGAGAATGTACAAAAACAATGGAGGAGATATTTATGTTGTGGACAACTTCGCCTAGCGGACAACTCAGGTATTCCATCTTTTTCAATTAAATTTTATGTTTACAGTGCCTTTTACAATAGTAATATCTCATGGGGCAACCGTCTGCAACCGTTTAAAAAGACACCTTGACTAGATACACAGCTCTGAGGTATAACCTAGTGAGGTGGTATTTTACCTCGCACCATCCTTAAGTTTTAGAGTGTCCGCTTTTGTGAGCGTATTGCACAAAACATGCCTACATTCTATTCCTCCAGTAATAGAATTTGATATTCTTGGGACACCAGGATTATGGGGTCAGGAAGGGTAGTTCTACTGAGCATTAATAGGCATTTGACATATTAATATGAGTTTAGTAAATACCAATATACTCTACCTCAAGCAACTTCTGCTGCTCAATATAGCACTAAACTGAATGTACACCTGTATTATGATGCCAAATACCATTTTACCTACCACAAACCTGCTCAGTTAAAGGTTTTTCTATGCCCCGTCTTACTGTCTATTGTCTTGACGCACTTTATGTATAGTATATTTATATGTAGGTGCAGTAGATGTAGCTTGACTTATATGTAGCATACTAAGTAGATTTGTTTTAGCCTGTAAAACTTTAGCCTGTGTGCACCATACAAAGCCTGTCCCAATGTCTTATTTATTCTTATCTTAATGTAGCACCACTTTGATCCATGGTGGAATGTTGTCTCATCTCACTTTATACTGTGTATAGGGCTGAAATGACAAATAAAAACACTAAAAATGTTTTAGTGTAAACAGTAGACTATGACCAGATTGACAGATGAAAATGCATTTTTTTCAGACTGGAGCAAGACTGCCACTAACAACACCAAAAAAGTTAGCTCGGACAATCTGGGGAAGTCCCTGTCATCCAGTTCTTTCAGTTCAAGTACAGCTAACTGGACATCGAAAGCAAAAGCCACTTTAAATCCTTTTGCTCACTATAACAGTTCAGGTAAGTTTCAATTAATAATTAATCTTGTACCTACAGTATTACCATACTAAGTACTTTTTGGTCAAGGTTTTTTAGTCTTAACCAATCTGTATTGGTTATTGAATGGTAGTTATAATCAGTGAGGGTAAACATTATGAACAAACTGTCTCCAGCGGTGTTACTGCAACATCACTGCTGACAGAGGAAATAAATGCATTCTCCAAAAAGCGTTCCTGGATGCTACAAACAGTGGATTTCCTTCACTTTAGCGATTAACTGTCTTTTCCACATTGATGACATTTGGACAGTTTAGTTCTGTATGGCTATAGTGACCAGTCACTGTACATTTAATGGCGAGTTGAGCTGATACCATTCAGCGGAAAACTGACCTTTCATGTGTTCAGTTGTAGTCTCTCATTTTTAAAAAAGACAAATGGATTTAATTGTTTGTACTAGCTGAATTTGAGGTTATAAATGGAGTGGTTTATTTTATTACTTTTTTTAGATTTCATTCATATAGGTTCTTAACTGGTCTGGCCTTGGGACCGACATTGTCATAGTCTAACAAAATTGTGTATTTGTATAGTAAAATACTATGCAAATACATAGTAAAAAATTGTGTATTTGCATAGTAAAATACACTAACCAATTTCATACCTCAACATGGGACCAATTTCAACCTAAACAAATAATGTGAGGAGTGCCATTTTATTTTAAGTTTAACTAAAGGGTCAAAGCCACAGTGCCACAAGGCCATGGAAGGATCAGGGTGTGGGGTTTACTGTAGGCAGGAGTTGTATTGTGCTTTGAAGCGTGCAAAGAAGGTTGTTCAGCAGAGGGGTGTCGCTCTCGCAGCTCTGTGCAGGCTTATATGTGACTGCCAGAATGCCATGACATTGGTTCTGTGCATCTCTGTGCACATCCTTGTCTTTAAAAGAGTGTCCCTTCTGGATCGAAAGTGAAACGTCTTCAAGCTCAAAAAGAAGTCCAGTTTTATTCTTATTAAAAAAAAAAAGGCCAAAGGACATTTTAAACCCTACAACTAGCTCCACTTCAATTTTAATTAAAACTCAGTTGGAACATCTGTTTATGCCATTAGGACAGGTAAACATTGCCATTGCATTGCCCTAGAATTAAGCCACCCCTTCATTGTCGGTTGTCTGAATCTGCTGTAACCTTTTAGGTTTATTCTTTATGCATAGATCACTACAGTTACAATGCAATTTGAACGTTTCCCAGATGGTGTGGAATTTCCGATGTACAGGAACATGTTGGTACAACTACAGCCAGTAGGCGGCAGCACACTCTCTAATAAGACCTTTTTCTTTTTTGCAGGAAGTCACTAGTGGCTACTATTACATGTAGGACAAAGAAACCCCTCTTTCAGGCTCCTCAATTGATTCTACACTTCTGTTTCTTACATACCCAAGCTGTTTTGCCTCTGTATAAGCAGTGACATTAGGCTACACCCATGTTAAGTAATTGTGATGTTTCGTTCAAAATTAATGTATGTTTCTGATTCACCTTGAGATGAATTTCAGTTAGTGGAAATATAATGTTAAATAATGTACAGGTGTAGATGTTATGCTTGTGTCAACAATGTGTCATTAAATAAGAAACAACATACAACAATTGCAGCATGTCCTGTGCTTTAAAGACACTGCTATTATGACTTGACCTGCTATAAATGTGGATTTCATTGACCATGTATGTAGCCTGGTAAGCTTTGCGAATAATATATTTATAAATTTAAATGTTTTTGTGTATTAAATCCTCAGAGCAGGAGCAGACAAGTGATACAGGCAGATAACAGGTAATACTGGCACATAGTTACAAACTAGTAAAGGATTTAAAGAAAGCGATCAGAAAAACACGGCACACTCACGGTGATGATCTGACAAACACAGGGTGAACAGGGTTTAAAATACAACACTAATGACTAACCGGTGTGAACGCAAACGACAGAACAGGGTAATGACAGGAAAACTAAAAAAGTAAAAAAGTACATGGGTGTGATCAGGACAATAACACAGGCTGAAACACAAACAGAATTCAACACAGACCAACAGAGAGAGACAAAATTCCAGACAGAAGTAGGCTACTGACAGAAATGTTTCAGGGGAATCATTCATTTCTATAAAGCATGCCCACTCTCTTTTCATAAAACAGTCAAAGTTTAAGTCTTGTCTTAAGGGATGTGTTAAATCGCCCCCAGATAGAGGGTTCACGTAGAGATCTTTACGTACACCATAACGGCAACTGCAACTCTTACGTTGAAGTTGTTTGAAACACATAATTTGGGAGGAGCCTGTGGGATGATTGACAGCCATTTACTCACATGTCTCCCACCTTTTCAAAGATTTAAGCCTGCCTGCTCATCCCCATGTCATGCACTCTGGCGTCACGAATCATTGCAGTTGATGTAGGCTACTGCTCAGGATCATCCCACGCCAGCCCCTGGAACAGCATCAGTGGACAGTATCTTGCTTCCGCAGTACGCTCCATGCTCGTGGCATGGCATAGAAAATAGAAAAATCTTCTTTGTCTGATGGCTCAGTCCAAACTTGTTTTGTTATGATCACATGATGTCTGGATTAAAATGTCTGGATTGTTCCCCCTTGTATTATCGGTGTCTTTTGGTGACTAACAAGTCATTATAAACAAGTGATGTTAAACCTCACAAACATTGCAAAAATTAAACTCAAAACTTTACATTCAACGTCAGAATTTTAAGGCTATCTACTAGAAACAATATACGCCCACAGCAGCAATGAATTAAATTTGAGAGCTATATCACAGCATTAAAAACCCATAAAAAATGCAGACTCATATAAATGTATCGCAACAGTACTGAAAATGGATTAGATGCATTGTTGAACTACAAAAAACAAAAACAAAAAAACAGCTTACCACAAGTCTGTAGTGTATATGCACAGACGTTTGTGTATGTGTGCTACATTAATCTATATTTGAGAGGGCTCTTCTCCTGTATTAGCCATAATTTGTACAATTTGTGTAAAGAGTGTATAGAGTGCCCCAGTGATGCCACTTCCGCTTGACTCTATGGGACCTCTGAGCTAAAAGAAAAACAAATGCGTTTCAATGAGAGCAAAGTAGCTATTTTCAAGTCCCAGTCGTTCTATGTCCTGATATGACATATGATGTTTGTTGATAAAAATGATGTTTTTTCATGTAAATGTTTGGCCATTTGTTGTGTTATTGTTCAGATTAAAGTTATAGCGAAAGCAAAAATGATAAAGACTTCGTTGCATTCTTGACGTCACATCATCACTCGTTCTCATAGTGTCTATCCCACTGATCTCTAAAGAATATTCTTTAGAGATCAATGTGTCTATCCCACTGAGCTAGATTCCCACAACGCATCGCTGGATTAAACAGATCAGGTAAGAGCGAATTTTGAGCAAACTAAGCAAATATAATATAACGATGAGCATAGCTGCTAAGCTACTCAGAGTAGTCCATGCAGTAGTGACGTATTTAATTTGCGGCGAAGAGCTGTAGTTCACAAAGCGGCCTCTCAAAAAACCTTCTACCATCAAACTTCTTCGCTATGAATCGTGGTTTTCTTTGTATTAAAAATTATATTTTAAATTGACAAACAACATATGTCCCATTCATGGTTCAATTCAAACGGAACCAGAAAATTGTTATAATATCGCCATAGAAATACATGGCTAGCGTACACATTTTGAGGTCCCATGAGGCGGAAGTAAAACGGAAGTCACTGGGGCACTCTATAGAATGATTTTGATATGCACATAAGAATAATTGCAAATCCTGATCATATTTTAAACAGTGGAAATATGTAACATGCGAAATTTAACCTGTAGTCTATTCCACAAAGGCTAATTCCATTAGAATAAACCATTTGCCATCATGCACACAGTATAAGTTTGCCGTGTTAATGGCGCCATCTTGTGGCTATATGACATGTAACAGCCTCAGAAACAACAAATATTTAGTTACCGTATATCTACTGTTTTTTTTCTGCATCAGATTTGACTGGTGTAATTTCGTTCATTCGTTTCATATAATGTCATTTCTCAGATTTTTTTTTTGCGGTACTACGAAATTGAAATGGTTGATGTCAAAATTCACCAGACAAATATTTGGTATTTTGCCAAGTTATTATTTACACCTGTGTAATGGAAACCTATGGGAACCGTAATGCTGTGCCTAGACAATGTCCGTTAAAGCTATTGCTGGCTGTATGAGAGTGGTTCGCTCACGGTGGCAGTGTTGGGGATAACGCGTCACTGTCATTTTGTTACATTTTGCAGGAACGAAATAACGTAACGAGTTACATTTAATATATCAGTAATTCCTTACAGTTAATATCTATAGTAACAGACCTTTTCTGCGTTACTAACGTTTTGTGCAGTAAAACTATTTATGACCTGTTAGCCTAATTAACTGATCTGTATGCGTGGTTAACAAAATTGTTCAGTTAGTGGATCATGCCTGCTCACCTTGCCGTCTCTCTGCTCACCTTGCCTGTGAGAACTGTCTGGGTGGCTTGTTCTGCTTTAGCAGGCTGACATGATGGCCGAAGCAGTTCGTTTTTGTTTTTGTTTGAAGTTTTTATCTTGTCTACTTTTATATAATAAATTTATTATTATTTCTGTAATTACCCCTCGTGTGTCTCTGTTTTGTCATGGTTCTGAGCCAAATGGTGACACTTAGGAACAGCTTTTTCCCATCAGCTGTCTCCCTACTGAACTCAGTCTCCTGATGATACCCCCCCCCCCCGCCCCCCACACACACTCCTCTTGCTTTACTATTCATTAGACCACCACAAAAAAAATTCTTCACACCCGTACACACTTCATTGCACTCTGTATATATGTCCCTGCACTCTGTATACCTGCCCACCTATCCCCTTACAGATATACATACCCTTTCAACTGATACCATATTGTACACAATATTTCACAAACTGTACATAACTCTCATATTTACTTTTTGTGTAGACCACATATACGTATCTATTGTACAATACTGTATTTATACACATTGTTTATTCTAGAGCTTACTTACCCATCTATATTATATAGCGCACTGATGCTGACATATGTATTCACTGTACATACCACTACATTAACCAAACTTAAGACCAAACTTTTCTCTGATGCTTTCTCTTAATGATTAATTTATTCTGTCCTTTATTAATGTTTTATTCTTTTTAACTTTTTACTCTTTATATTTTATTAATTATACCCTTGGTGTAAGTTTTAATCTAATTTGTTTCTTTTCTTACTTTATTTTGTCCACTATGTTGTTATTTTCATCTTTGTAAAGCACATTGAACTGTCTATTTTGTTTATGAAATGCGCTATATACTGTAAATAAACTTGCCTTGCCTAAATTGGCTACCTGCTCCTGCACTTATATGCACAAAACTCTGTTGCTGTTGCTCTTAACTGTACATACTGCTCTTAAAGCAGGGCTAAGCAACTTTCTGTTTTTTTTTCTCTCACAAGCTCCTTCTAAAGACCGGAAATGTAAATGTTCGCTGTATTGCATTGCTTTGTACTGTAGGTGGGGAGCCTCTGTTGAACATTGCAAATGCTGTATCTACCGCTGTGGGCCACAGGTGCGCATTCTACACCATTTGTTCGCCTTGTAATGACTCATGTTATCATCCTAAACAGTATGAAACTGATTAATTAACTGAAAGTTGCTTTTTACTGTACATACTGTCTATATTGTATATTTTGCACTTGCTGCGTTTTCTACTTCTGATTAGGTACTAAACTGCATTTCGTTACTCTGTATTTATACAAGGGTAATGACAATAAAGTTGAATCTAATCTAATCTAAAGTTCCTAAGCTTTAACCTTTCCCCTACCCAAACACAGCAGCTGTTCAATATGTTTTGAGGTATATTATATAGTTTTATATTTAACAAATTTCATATGGAGTTATATGACAGGAGTACCATTTAGTCATTTAAATGTGAAAGGGACATAATACTGTGGACAAAGATTACTAAAAGTTGCTTAAAGTCATGCTGGCAGTGGCAACTGTTTTTTTTCGGCTGGGGAAGCCCATGTGCCATTGCCATAAGTTTCACGATAGCGGGTGTAGCCTCTAGCCACATAGGCTGATTATGGGTTCTAGTTTAAAATCAGCCTAGATTTCTGTTTTGTAAAATCCTGAAGACATTTGCTGTAGCCTATAATAAATAAAGTGTGCTTCAAAAACAATACAGGCTAATAAAGGCGAATAAAAAATATGCACAAAAAATTATTGCAGTGCATGCAGGGAAACATTCAGGCTAGCTTTTTGAGCCGAGCAGCTAGCTGTAAACTAGTTTTAGTAGTGCCGAGTGGAGTATGACCAAACTTCCGTGGAGTTTTTCTTTGCATAATTTACACTTTTCTTTTACAAGAAGCCGCTACTGTAATGGCAACTTTAAGTCGTTCTGCAAGAAAAGGTCTACATCCTCCATTGCTACCTCACAAACAACACCTAAACTAAATGAATGAACTGACCATTGGAACAAATAACGTTACTGCTGGAATACCTTCACAATTTGATTGGAGTATGACAAACTGACTGGTCCGCCCATTTGCGATTTACTATTGATTTTTGTAGTTTTGATTTTGACGTTTGCTATGTGATGGCAGTAACTGGGACAGGTAGATAGTGTTTGGCGTAGGCCAGGGCATTTCTGTGCCCCAAAATATCCTTGTCGGGACAGGCAACTCAAAATCAGAACTGTCCTGGTCAAACCAGTGCATCTGAGTCACCCTACTATAGCCCAGACCTTAAAAGCACAGCTTTGTCCTGCTGGTGTGAAAGGAGCTAATGAAAGTTTCATTATAACTTTTTGGAATTCACTTCAGGAAAAAGATCATAATCAGAAAATAAAAGTATTTATTTCACAATATTACAAAGGCAGGCATTGATTAGGAGCTTAAAATTGGACTCATTTGTAATTGCATCTGATCATTAAATTTAATTACTAATCATTATCACAAACCTTTGATGATCAAAAGTCATGGTTTTGCTGAGAAGATGAACACAAATTTGACACTAATGTGGATCTTACCAAGACCTTTGGCCTGGTATTTTTTGATTTTTTGATTTGGCTTTTCAGAGATCAAAAAATGTGATTGTAGAATGTGATAGGCTATATAAAACCTATGGGTTGGTACAAACTGCAATCATGAACAGCATGCCTACACTGTGAATTATGTGTGTGTAAATATCACCTTATTATAAATGCATATCATGCATCAAAATGACATACTTTAAGAAAAGCATTTTGCTTATTTTGCTGCTCTGGACCATTGACAACACATAGGCAATATTCTTAACTTTCATTAAGAATATTGCCTTCCAGAACAGAAGTGTTTACACTGCTGGTCATTCTTTTTAACACAGACGCATCTTTGAACGCTCCTCTTCAAACGTGGTGATCCCATTCCATAGGGTGTTATTTCGCTGAAAAAGGAAGAAGTTCAGACATGTCATTCTAGCCTATATGTAAAAATGGCTTGCATTGTTTGGTCTATAGCACACATGGCACATATTGTAATATAATTTACATAATATTGAAAGGTAAAAAAGCTTGGGTACATCACACTTAAAGAGTACTAGTACTACTAAGAGTACTAAGTACTGGTAGTCAGCCTTGAGACTATTTTCATCCTCGTCTTGGACTTGACAGCATGATTATAGGCTAAAATTGCACATTTATTTTATTTTATTTATCATGCCAGAGTATACGTTAAGACATTCAATATTCAATTGTTAAACATTTCTGATAACCAGAATACATAATCAAAGGAGTTAATCACATGATATTAAACAAAATTAAAAGCACACACAAGAGAGACCTACAGTATGCAACGCAATTTGAATTAAGTTTCTGCGTTAAATGGTTCAAACCGCATTGACAAGGTTGTTGACAGATTGTGTATAGTGGGTATTATCAGAAACAAATTAGTTACAGTATTATGGTGGTAGGTACTATAATCATGTTCATTGATATGGAAGCTGATAGATGCTGTATTGCAATAGTGGTAGCTGCTGTTTAATACAGTTGGCTTGAGGCGTAGTATCATGGCAAAATAAAGTTGTTGTTGTTGTTTTACTTAGCCTTTTGTAAATTCTTGAACTAATTCTTCATATACTTTACAACACCTTATTAACTTTTTTTCATATTTGAATCTGAAGTGCATACTCCAGACCACCTGATAGCGACAATGTTTCTTTATTCCAGACATGTAACAGAGGGGGTGGTGGAGTCTTCCAGCAGAAACCAAAGGGATTCACAAAATGCCAGATAAATCATAACAGAAGCTGTATTTCGCTACTATCCTTGTTTTGGAACACCTGTGAACACGACTAACCTTGGTGAATTTTTTAAACCAACTTTAAGGGTTCTACAAGAACAGAAATATGAATGCCCAAAGCTTGCCATTTTGAAGCAGGCAAAGGTGATTCTAAATAAGCCAAACAGCCTATCTCTATCTCTATAGTGAGATAGAGTAGCAAATGATACTGCTTTGGTGTTACACCAACCCAGAGATTCAATACATGGCTTTGTCTATTAGAAACATAGACAATGAGCTCTAAATGCTCATGACAGATAGGCCTTCAGAGCAAGTTCAAATTTTTATTTGCATCTGGATTTCTTGGCTAGATCAAATGGAATACATGGTCTGGAATTACCTTGGTGTATTGATCCATACAATCCCAATGTGGCAGAAGTATACACACTCCCTGTCTTTCAGATTTTCACAAGAGCAGCGCTTATTTCTGTGGCTGGCCGGGAAGTGAGGCAGTATGTCTGGTCTTGGCTTTTTAGGGACATCTATGGCACATCTGGCATGGACTGATACTGAAAAAAATATGGCAATATTATGTGAATACTCTGTAACACTTTAGACAGGGTGCTTGCTCTTTTTCCAAATGAAAATTCCAGACTTTTTCTGAAACTGATATTCCCCCCCCGCCCCCCAAGACCTTGACTTTATATACTTAAATACTTGTATGCCTGCAGCCTACTTCATTGGTTGAGATTGTACCAATTGTGTTTATTAGAAATGTAAATTTTTCCATTAGACTAATGCAGTACGTGACCAGTTTGTAAAATAATTGGTTTTATAGCGTACCTTCCAATTTCTCATCTCACAATGCCTTTGAGCAGACTGTAAAATTCTACCATACATTTTCCATACGACTTTCAAGACTTGCACAAGGACCCTGTTACAGATAGGAGTTAGTTACATGGTAGTAAGTTGTTAAAATCATGGTAATAATGAAGGTGCTCTATAAGATGCAGCTGGATTTTTTTCTCAAATTATAGGCATCTCTTTTTGATCGGCTTGCTTTTTGCCCTCAACAATCTCCCCCCAAAAAAACACCCCAAAAGCCCCGCTCAACAACCCCCCTCTCCATCCCCCCAACACCACTCAGTACCCCACCCAACAGCCCCCCCACCACCCCTGCTCTCCATCCACCTTATCAACCCTGCGAACACCCCTCAACAACTCCCCTCTCCACAGCCCCCCAACAGCCCCCTCCCCTTTCATCCTGTCATTACAATCAAATGTTTTTACACACCCTCCACTATTTTCATGGTATAGAGCAGAATCATTGAGTTTTTCGAGTTGCTTTTCAAAAACTGTTACCACACCTAGATCAGACAAAGCCACAGCAACAAGAAATACTGTATAGCAAAGAATTCCTAAACTTAGATTTCTCCGTCTAGAAATATATTTTCTTCTGCTATGGTTGCCAAGTGAAGCACAAACACAGCCGCTGTGAGATTTGAATAGTGCAGCATTATAGAACAAAATGTGGTTTCAGCCACACCAAACCACAACAGCATTGAATGTGATTGAAGCAATCAAAGAAAAGGAAATATCCAATTTAGAAAAGGTGTTATTATTACATTATCAAGTTCTACATGGCCCCACAAAGACCAATTGTTGTTAGTCTATGCTATTCATTTCACTAAAATGTTGTTATTAGAAAATGTGACCATTTCTACAAGTCCCACCAACATTTCCTTTTGTACTATAAAATCTTATATGGATTGAGATGATGCAACACAAATGTTATATAGATCGAATTTACGATTGATGCAACACATATACTTTGAATAGTAGACTCGTCAAGTCTTGAACAGTGTGGTTATCCTGGATTCAGTTAAATTCTTCTCCCATCTGTTTTCTATGTCAAGTGATTATCAAACAAACAATGAGCAAACATGTTAGTAGTCAGTCAGCCATCATTTTGTGTAAGCATGCTTGTCACTTACAGGAAATAAAAAAGCTCCCATAGCCTAAACAACAATTAGTATTTGACTTTATTGTAGACTGCAATTCTGTTTTGGGTTGTAGTTTGTTAATTGTTATTTATTAATTAAATCCACAGCTAGTAAACACATCAATCCATTCCACACTCCTTAAGCGATGGTTGATTTTCTGGAATTGTTCTTGGTGAAAAGGCTTGGTCTGGTAAAAATGGTCAAAGTAATTTCCAGGTTTTGACGTATTCAGAATGTGATGTACACTAATATGCATGCTGTGTAACATACAGTATTTAAAAGATCAAGACTATTATATAGAGCCAAAAGATCTTCCTGTTACCTTCATGATGTCGCATCAGAACCAGAGTGCTCACCAAGACATACGCAGAGGTGAAAAACATGATTCCCCAAATTAGTCAGCAAAGCTGAGGCAATATATTTACCAAGGACAACGGTACAGCCTACAGACAAAAAACAATCCTCTCCTGTGACAGAAGGTAGTGTATAGTTGAGAATGTAAACTAGAGCGTTTGTTCCCATGTTTCTTACACCTGGTGTTCCAACACGCCCACACACCCAGAGCTTGTTTAGTCTTAGTTAATGCACTCTCAGGATTTCCTACTCCCTCTCATGATACCTATTCACACTGTATGTGTGTGTGTGTGTAAAAACAAGGAATTTATTATTATTCATAGCAATAACAATCAGCAGCAGCAGCATTTAGAGTATGAACTACGTGGTAACTAACTGGAAAAAGCTATGAAATCCCTAAAGACACCGCATCCCTATTTTGCAGAGAGCCCAGATGTTAATTTTTTATAAGTTTACATGTTATTGCATAGCCTCCAGGTGCAGACATTTATATTTAGCTAAACTTTTAGCTCATGGTTTTCTTAAACAAACACTAGCCTCACTGAAAATGTAATAAATGAGTGTAAAAATAAATGTATAAAAGATCAGTAGGCTAGCAGGAGTAAATTCTTATTTGAAAGTGGGTAGGCTGCACATGAGAAAACTACTTCCTGAGATTTTTGTCTTAAAATTTGGTAGGTGTATAGCACCATGCCTGTTTACAGAAACCAAGGGAACCCCATTGTGGTAAACCTACATGTTAATTAAAGCCGTAATGATCTGTTTGAACATCTCTGTTGGAACATCTGTGTGACAGATTTTCTTTTTTTTGCACACACACACTATTCATTACTTTTTTAAGGCTAACTTAAGTATAACTAATACAGATAGTGAAATGAACTGAAAGGAACAATAATAATTTTGTAAGTTTAAATAAAGTCTTCTGTCACATTCGTCCCAGTATATTGTTGGATCTGTTGTAAATAGAGCCTGTAATCTAATCACAGAAGGTGATTTGGAGGCATTTTAAGTTAAACCACAAGGTCAGTATAGTCTCACATCAGTCCTATTTTGCTTACTTTCAGACTTCTCATTAGCCGAAATTAAATTTATGCTCACATTCAAGAAGGATAATTAAAGACTATGGAAAACACAAAACATCTTTAGTCATGAAACCCTGGGCTAGACCAACCATATATTTGAGAAGGGGGATGGTGAGAAATGGGACACACATCAGAGAAATAGAAGGTAGTTTATCTTACAACATCCTGTGGGAGGGACATAATGTTATGTCAGGGACTTTGTTAAACTATGTGACTATGGGAGTTACGTTGCAGTATATGTGTGGCTAATATTCAACAGTTGTAATAAAGCAAATATACTGTAGTCTATCAGTGAGCATTGGTAGAGAACTTCAGTCACTAAGGAATGAAATTTGGACTCTTCACTCTCACACACACGTATGTATGTGTGTGTAACAAAAGAGTCCAAATTCCATTTATTGTGTGATATCATATTGAATAATATGGCTTTAAATTGTTTTTTACAGATTAGGCACAATGTGAAAGGCACAATTGAGCTATAGGGGTTTACTCTACCTCTGTGTTTTCATAAACTTAGAAATGATTTGTTTTCATGTCTGCACATTCCACGGTAAAGTCATATCAATAGTGAATTTGAGGTAGTAGTTGACACTTAATATTAATGAGAAAATGCCTTTTTGTCCCAGGCTAGTTTACATTATATATTTGCCCCAGCCGTCAAAATGAAACATTGTACCCACCAGTCAAGCTATAGTTTCTGTTCAGTGAATATTGCACGAGAGCACAAATGAGTAAATGCACACATTCACGCATGTCTTGAAAGCTTGAACACGGCATGGTTGACATGCAAACGGTGACTGGGATAAGAAGTAGGCTAGGACTACATTTGTGTTATCATAGTTTTATACAAAAAATGTTAAAAAGCCTTCAGAGAGATGCATTAAAAGGATGAAAACTACACAGAAAGGATTGGAAAGGGAAGCAAAAACAATGGGCCAGGAGAAAATATCAGTAAACTAAGCCAGAGTATGAAAAAGTGTAGATTATGCAAGGGAGGACATTTTGCGGTTACAAATGATCATTAAACCATTTTTGGAGGCCTGGTTTAGACAGGTCACATCTATAATGGCAATAGGTCACATTGATAATGCCAGTTTTCCAAAGGAGTCCCAAATCACAAATTTTACAAAAGTGTTTCATTTTGTATTTCATTTTATTTCCTTTGTGATATGAACCTAAAATCTGTATTTCTTTTTAAGATTTAGGTTACGGTTTTTCCTTAAAGTAGCCTATCATAAAGGCTTGTTTATACATTGCCACACCTATAGCGCATCTAAAGAAACAACAGTGTGTGTGAAGATTCTCATTCATCCAGGTTGTGGTAGTCATAGTGTTCAGTTAAGGCAACTGGACTTCTTTTTTTAAACTTGAAGACATTTCACTTTCCATCCAGAAAGCTCCAAAGGATCAAAGGACCACATGAATTACCCATTAATGACATTGCCATTATGTTAATGGGTGATTAATGGGATCCTTGATCCTTTGATCCTCACACACGGACTATGCTAATTAGGTTAATGGGTGATTCTTCTGATTCTTGATTACATGATAAGGGGTGTGGTCTACAGTTCACACCCACTGGCCAGAGGTATATCTTCTGGTATATTTCCAACATCAGTCAGAACTGATGGAAAGTGAAACGTCTTCAAGCTCAAAAAAGAAGCCCAGTTGCCTTAACTGAACACTGAAAACAATACAGTCAGAAAGGATTAAGAACAGCTCCAACAGGTACTACTCCTAATCTATTCATGGGTTGCGCATTTTGGTTGATTGGCCTCTATGGCAGCTTATAAGGTGAATGAACCTGGGCACAAAATGCAGCTGCCACAAGCCAACTGCATGTTGTGAAACTACACCAACCAAAAACGATATGAACACCAGAGACCTAAGAACAAAAGTCATCAACCCACGGCAACAGACTGTCAGGTATCCGGCTTGTTGCCGGGATTTTTGGGGACATGGGGCCCATTGCACAAAACTAGGATAAGGGATTAAGCCGGGATATCTTGGTTATCCATGATACAGTTGCACAAAAGCAGGATAGGGGGCAGCAGGATATGTACAAGTCACCTAGGAGATTTATTCTGTGGAGTAAGCCTGCCCCTGACCAGGCAGAATTCCAGGATCTATTTAATCGCCACCACAAAGACCAATAGTTATTCCACTGCCCACTACATATTGTTATCACATTTAGCTAGACTCAGTGTCATCATTTTGATGTTTGTGATTATTAATTTCTGTCATTTTGGAGAAATGATTTTAGATGATGTTGCAATCACTTTAGTTTAAGACACAATTATTCACCATTAATTTGCTGCTGACTAGCATGTATATTAATAGCATACTTGCCATTTGTTAGCCATTATAAATCACTAATTAATACCTTATTCCGCAAGACCTTACTCAACCCTTAATAGACCATTGACTAAGAATTCCCCCTTTATAAGCTCCTAATTACCCCTTATTCATAGTTATTACGTAAATTGCACATGGATTATGATCAAAATATGCATGGCTTAGTATGGGGTTTGTACGGTGGTAGTAACACAAGAACAGTTATTCACTCCCAATAATGCTTACTAAAGATGGTCTATCCATATGGAACTAAACAAAAAAACCGCTGTGCTACTAAGTGATTATAAAGTCTTTGTAATGCAGAATATAGTTCTTATTCTAAAGTTGGGTCCAATTTAAATTCAATTTACATTACATTTTTAAAAATTGTATTTAACCCTTATGTGATGGATTCATTCACATCCGATGTATCATTTATATTGTGACACTTTACAGAAAAAAATATGTTTTGATTTTGAGACTTGTTTATACATGCACCACAAAGTTAAAAAGAAAGGGAAAATCGGGGGCGCTGAGGCTCAGTTAGCTAAGGCTCCGTACCATTAATCTGGGGACCCGGGTTCAAGTCCGACTCGAGATAATTTCCCGATTCTACCCCATCTCTCTCCCACTTGTTTCCCGTCACTCTTTACTGTCCTATACGATTAAAGTCAAAAAGACCAAAAATATCTTTAAAATTGTTGATGGAAACTGAAAATGTTTTCATTAATAAAAGTTGTATTTGTGCTAATTTGGCTGTCTGTTGTATACTGTGTGCATTAGAATAGGGACCACATGAGGGTTAATACGTGACAAATTAATTGTAAATTGAACGTGAACAAGACCCAACTTTAGAATAGGGAACATAATCTGCATTACAAAGATTTAATAATGATTTATTTGTACAATATTAGCACAGTGATTTTGTGTCTAGTTCCATATGGTCCATATAGATCATCTTTGGTAAGCATTATTGGGATTGAATAACTGTTCTTATGTTATTACCACCTTACCCCATACTAAGCTAGAGCTGGAAATCTTTGCCCGAACCCAACTGGGCCCGACGGGTTCGGGCTCAATTTTTATAACTTTACTCAAGCCCTGCGCCATGCCTTTCACGGTAAATGAGCGGTCAGGTGATGCACTTCGAACATCGTTTTTTGTTTTTTTATGGTAAAAGAGTTTAAGTGTTAAAAATGAAATAAAAAAGGCCTAATTCTTGACAAAATGGGAAGAGCTGGTTGTGTGCCTGTGCATATTTGAATAATTTCAGGCTGTAAACGGGTTTGGGCTTTAAAAAGCTGTCAGTCAAAATGTACTTGTCGGGTTCAGGCCGAATTTTGTCGGGCTTGGCCCGTTTCCAGCTCTATACGATTATGCTCGATATGATTAAAGGATAATTAGGATCTTTTAAAGGGGGAATTCTTAGTTAATGGTCTATTAAGGGTAGAATAATGTCTTGCAGAATAAGGTATTAATTAATAGTTTATAATGCCTAATTTGGGCTAGTATGCTACTAATATACATGCTAGAAGCCGCAAATTAATGGCGAATAATTATGTCTTAAATATATATATATATATATATATATATATATTGTATATACTATGTAGCCTCATAGAAAAAAAAATCTGAGATTGTAACCAATTGTTTTAGAGGAGGAGAGTTGTTAAAATGAGGGCAGTGGGGCATTTTGTGGAATTGTACTTCAGTATAGGCTTCACAAACAAAAAATATTCATCTTCTGGCACATCAGCATCACATAAGTATCAGGAAAAAGAACATGCAACAAATTGCATCTTCTCCACAGAAAGAGCTATGTGTCTCTGCAACTGCAGGATATATTTAACTTACATGTAAGGCATGCATATTAATTAAAATAATTTAGATAGACAGATAGATAGACTTTAATCATCCCAAAGTGAAATTCTGTTGTTACAGCAGCCTTAAAAACCACACATATACAATCACATACACCGTACAAAAACAGAATCAAGCCCTTCCCAGCAGGGTAAAGTAAGTGCATTTGCATCCAGACTAAGATACCCCAGTTTTCCCTCAAAAGAGGAGTCTTCTCTCTCTGCTCTTGGGGGACTCATTATAAATTGCTATTGCAGTGGGTAGGAAAGTCCTTCTATACCGGTCCTTACTACAACTGATTTGGCGAAGTCTCCAACTAAAGACACTTTGTTGCATTACCAGTGTTCTGTGCAGGGGATGTGATGTATTGTCCATAATTTGTAACAGTTTCTGTAACATCCTCCTTTTCACCACACCATGAGTTCCAGAGTAGACCTCATAACAGAGCCCGCCTTTCTAATCAGCTTATTCAATCTGTTAGAGTCGCTGGCCCTGATGCTGCTACCCCAGCAGATTACAGCAGAGAAAATTGCACTTGCCACCACAGACTGATAAAACATTTCCAGCATATTATTGCACACATTAAAAGACCTTAGCCTCCTCAAGAAATAGAGCCTGCTCTGGCCCTTCTTGAAGACAGCCTCTGTGTTGTGCTTCCACAGTCCAGTTTATTGTCTATGGGCGGAATCCGGGGTGCTTAAGTCAAAAAGAGCCATAGGCTCAAATCAGTCACTTGCATGCCAAAAGCCCAGTGGCGCGTTCTAGGCAGGGCAACCCTTAAATCGGGGCGCATCTAATGAAAAGGTTCCATGCGCGTATTCTCCTCTTGACTTAAGTGTTTTTACTGTTACGCACCTTTGAGGGCTGTATTAAGCTTTGCATTGGATCGTGAGGCCTTTGCAGATCAGCAAGGAACGATTCACCCAAAAAAAAAAAAAAAACGGTCGGTGATCAAGGTCACAAGCGATCTGGGTTGTTCCAGGGAGTTCCATTGTATAATCTTAAATCGCACAGCTGAGTTCATAGTAGGCCTACTGTAGTTTGAGAGTTTGAGAAGTGCACAATTTCGAAATGACATCGCCTTTGCTGAGATCGTTTTTTGTGTGTGTGACTACAATCTTCTCCTCCCTGTCTTCCATGGAACAAACAGTCTAAGGTAGAAGGAGCACATTTTAAATGGTTTACGCTGGTTAAGTTAAATTATTTATTTCTTATTTTTGTCATTGCGTACAGTTTATGAATTCAATGAAATTGTATTGTTCCCTGGTATTTGGCTGGCACTTTCTGTTGACTACAACAGCATTTTCATGGTTAATCCGAAAGTCCTTGTTCCATGTTTTCCTGATAGCCACAATCCACGACATTGGCACTGAGACTGCCCTCTATTTTGGGTTAATACTGCCCCTTTTGTGAACACGCCTCGATTTGGACTTTAAGCGCTGTGGGAGGAGCAGGTGTCGAAAGAGGAGAATGCTCGCAGTACAAAGGCGCATAAATGAAATCGCTTGAGGGGAGGAGGGGGGAGCCCTGGGTGTCTGAGGTGGCATGTGAGGCAAATCCTTGTGTGCGGGTGTAGAGAGTGGGGTTTATGGAGCTGGGAGAGGCAGGCAGAGGGCCCGTGCTGAACCTGTTGAAAAACATGTTCAACTCATTGGCCCTCCTGGGGCCACCCTCAACCTGACCTCCTTTCGCCTTAAGCCCAGTGATGGTTCTCATGCCCTTCCACACGTGCACCTTCAACTCCCTCTGCACAGTCCTTAGTTTCTCTCAGTCACCCTCCCTAAAAGCTTTTTCTTATTTAGCAGTCCTTTTTACTCACTTGTGACCCATGGCTTATTGTTTGCAAAGCACCTCACCGTCTTTGTGGGCACTGTGTTATCAACACAGAAGGTGATGTACGCTGTGAAACAATCAGTCAAGGAGTTGATGTCATATCCATGGGGCTCACAGAGCACATCCCAGTTTGTGATCTCAAAGCACCCCTGCAGACGTTCAATGGCTTCCATTGACCAGCACAGCTCTGTCCTTGTGCACACTGGCTGCCGCTGCACAAGTGGTGTATAGGTGGGTGTGTGGGACATTCCACATTGTTTAAAAAATTTGACACATATTGGTCCCTCAACACCCAACCACTGCCGTTGTCAGGGAAAAAATAAAATGCAGGATTGTCACAGTCCATGCCTGGTTGCACTCTGGGGGCCCTCTCCTTCCTCAGGCAACATAAAGTCTCATCATTACAACCTCAACCCTGTCAACACAAATTCTCATCATTACAACCTCTTAAAGGGATAGTTCGGTTTTTAACACATTAAGCCCCTTTCACAGGTTGACTAAATGCAATAAAGTGGTTGACATCAAAATTGTGACGATTGCCTATTTGGGAAATGTAGAATCGCCTCTGCCTGCCTTCAAAATGGATAGCAATGGGCATGTGTTGTTTCTATCCTTAAAACACTGGTTTTAAAAAAGTGCTACTCACCAAGTGGTTAGTGGTGCTCGATGATGTTCCAAAACATGTATCTTAGCGAAATTAAGCTTACGTCATGTTTTATTTGGCACTTTGTTTATATGAAGGAGCAACTAGATCCCTATGGGACTTACAAACTGGCAAATAAAACATGACAGAAACTGTATTTTGCTACGATACTTGGGTTGGAACATCAGCAAACGCCACTAATCACTCCATGAGTGATGAGCACTTTTTTAAAACCAGTGTTTAAAGGATAGAAACAACAAATGCCCATTGCTAGCCATTTTAAAGGCAGGCAGAGGCGATTCTATATTTCCCAAATAGCCGAGATAGGAGCAATCATCAAGATTTTGGTGTCAACCACTTTATTTCATTTTAGACAACCTGTGAAAGGGGCACAATGTGTTAAAAACTATCCCTTGTGTTAAACTATCCCTTTAAACAGTTACATTCTTGACAAAGCCATGAGTAAATGTAGTTATAAATAAGGGATGTTTGCCTCATCTTGTGATAGGCGCTGATAGATGTTGGACGTTCGAAAGACTCTGGAGTAATGGACTGAGCCAGGCCATTTTGCCATAACATTGTGGATCAGACAGTCAACTTTGCAGACCATCTGAAATCATAAGATGAGGACTATCAAACCAATGAATTCACATCACAAGCAATGTACAGTGTTCATCAACTGACAATTTCAAAACTTACGTTCCCTCACCCACCACCTGTGCCTTGCCTGTGGGTTTTCTTTTTTACTGCTGAAATAGTGTAGACGGTGTGTGAGCATGCACCTTCTGGGTACAATGCTTGTGCATTGTTAAGTCTTAGCCAGGTCCCTTACTATTCTGGAGAATGTTCTTGTATTTAATTTCAACCTTAGCCTAGGTCCATTGAAAGGCGTTATATAAAGGAAGTTATTATTAGGCCTATAATTATTAGCTCATATTTTTATCTGAGGAGTTACATTTACTCAGTGTCACTCATATCACCTATATCTGCAGTTCTCAATTAAAAAAATCAACTGATTGATAATCAGAGTAGCCTACAACTGGAGATGTGAATTAATTATTCGGATTGCGAATTGTGATGTTTCAGTGGAGAGGTGTGTGTAATTGTGCACTACTTACGCATTCTGGCGGTCAGCAATACTTCAACATGCTTTTTCTCTTTGTTTTATTACTGTGGAGGTGTTGCCTTAATTCTCGGGTTCGTTTACAGATGGTATCTTCACTAAAATAAACTGGGAGAGACGATGCTCACTAACAACTTTTTTCCAAATCTTCTCTACTTCCCTTCTCTACACACGTTACCATGGCAACATAACACACTGATCAGTTAGTGATGAACCAACGATACATTTTCAGTATTAGTTGCATTCTAACATAAAACTTTTTTTTCTAGCTTAAGTAAAGTTACATTTTCCAGCGATTTAAATGCTTCATTGATTATATCCTTAACTTCCTCGTACGCATCCATGATGATTTTGCCTCCGACAGGGAAAAGCAGCCCATGTGCTCTACCTGCCATGGTAAATCAGTGAATCTGTCATCAGTGGCGGGGTCTATTTGAGGGAGCCGTGATCACGCACTTATTCAGGTTAGGTTACACCTGGCTTGATGAATCCGTGTCTGCTCATCCTGGCTTGGCCTCTTTGAAAGCCACCATGTTGCTGCCCGATCGGTATACTAACTGAAATGCCTTACGGCAGACAATATTCTGGATCTTAATTTTCCGGATCGAGACACAAAAAAGCTCCTTAGTTACATGCACATAGTGTGTAGGCATCCATTGTATATCGCGATTCTGCCCAAGGTTTCCGGTGTGCAGCTATGTGCAAATGAGAGTGGTAGAAGATGGAACCAGAGTTAGTTTACCCTCCTATTAAAAGTTCTTTGGAGGTACATAATTTAGTAGTATGAATGATAAAAAGGCCACCCTGGAATGTGCAGTTTTGTCTCACAGCAAAATGCCACAGATGCCACAAGCATGGAGGGAGCGTGCAATTGGCATGCTGACAGCAGGAATGTCAACCAGATCTGTTGCTTGTGCATTGAATGTTCATTTCTCAACCATACACCGTCTCCAAAGGCATTTCAGAGAATATGGCAGTACATCCAACTGGCCTCACAACTGCAGACCATGTGTAACCACACCAGCCCATGACCTCCACATCCAGCAGGTTCACCTCCAAGATCGTCTGAGACCAGCCATTCAGACAGCTGCTGAAACAATTGGTTTGCATAACCAAACAATTTCTGCACAAACTGTCAGGAACCGTCTCAGGGAAGCACAACTGCATGCTCGTCGTCCTCATCGGGGTCTTGACCTGACTCCAGCTTGTCCCGTAAAAGACTTGAGTGGGCAAATGCTCACATTCGATGGCGTCTGGTACGTTGGAGAGGTGTTGTCTTCACGGATGAATCTCGGTTTACATTGTTCAGGACAGATGGCAGACAGCGTGTGTGGTGTCGTGTGGGTGAGCGCTTTGCTGATGTTCAATGTTGTGGATCGAGTGGCCCATGGTGGTGGTGGGGTTATGGAATGGGCAGGCATCTGTTATGGACGAAGAACACAGGTGCATTTTATTGATGGCATTTTGAATGCACAAAGATACCATGATGAGATCCTGAGGCCCATTGTTGTGCCATACATCCATGAACATCACCTCATGTTTCAGCAAGATAATGCACGGCCCCATGTTGCAAGGATCTTTACACAGTTCTTGGAAGCTGAAAATGTCCCAGTTCTTGCATGGCCAGCATACTCAACGGACATGTCACCTGTTGAGCATGTTACGACATGTATACGACAACGTGTACCAGTTCCCACTAATATCCAACAACTTCGCACAGCCATTGAAGAGGAGTGGACCAACATTCCACAGGCCACAATTGACAATCTGATAAACTCTATGAGAAGAAGATGTGTTGCACTGCAAGAGGCAAATGGTGACCCAGATACTGACCGGTTCTGAGTCCCCAGACCCCCAATAAAGCAAAAAACTGCACATTCCAGGGTGGCCTTTTATTGTGGGCAGTATAAGGTACACCTGTGCACTACTCATGATGTCAGATCAGCATCTTGATGTGGCACACCTGTGAGGTGGGATGGATTATCTCAGCAAAGCAGAAGTGCTCACTATCACACATTTAGACTGATTTGTGAACAATGTTTGAGAGAAATGGTAATATTGTGTATCTGGAATGAATTTTAGATCTTTAAGTCCATCTCATGAAAATCAGTGCAGAAACAAAGGTGTTGCGTTTATATTTTTGTTGAGTGTACTTCCAAACGGAACGTGAATCACAGCTATTCAGCAGCTTCAGAACACCTGAATGTAATTATGTAATTAATAAGAACGCAACTGTCTCAAACTGCTTTTTGGGCTTACCGTTTCCTTGCCTTCTTGTAAGTTTGCACTCCCGTTCTTGACTTCATAAGTTTGAACTTGCAAGAACACAAGTCTGTTCTTGGCGTTCTTTGGATTGAGAAACGGCCAAAGACACCAGGAACTGAAACAGGAAGGAAACAAGACCACATGACAAAACCAAACAACTGAACTAAGGCAGAGCCCGTTTACGGGGATCCGGTCCACTGTCTATTAACTCCGTTGTACCGGATTTTGCCTGCAATCTGTTGAAATTCTGCTAGGATATGGATAAGTATTTTAACCATTTAAACAATGATTTGGAAGTTAAAAGTATTTAATTCTATTTAACTGGAGTTATTGATAAGCGGTTTTGTTTTGGCTTCAGAGTACTTCATCTGCAAGTGCAACAAACAGTGCAGGTCAGCGGCACATTTCCATTGTCTCTTTTGCAGTCAAACGCTAATCCACAAAGACCAGGTTGCACCACATTTGGGTCAGTGCTCCAAAAAAGCCACCCTTCTCTCCCCAACCGTCCTCTCTCCGTCTCTCTCCACCACCTCACATCATTTGGCCTCCAGTGTTTCAGCCACCAGCATCCCTCCACCATCTCCTGCCACCACCTCACATCATGTGGCCTCCAGTGTTTCAGCCACCAGCATCCCTCAACCATCTCCTGCCACCACCTCACATCATGTGGCCTCCAGTGCACCCCCACCCCAGAAGAATGAATCTTTAATGTGTCCACATTGTGGTGTTTCCATAAACAGAAGGAATGTGCGACTGCACATTCAGAACAAAACATACTTCAAAAGCAAGTGACATCACAGCAAGTAGACAAAAATGTATGGTGGTTACTATATGTGTCATGTGTGTTACATCCCCTCATCACATTTTGCAGGACATTCCAGACCAGGGTGTGACCAATGACTGTGGAGTATTCATGGTTATGGTCAGTCTTGAATGCACAAGCACCTTTTGGTTGTGTTATGGAATTTTGTATTGCCTATGACATACTAAGTAGTCCAGTTTGAGTGACTAACACTCATAGTCATGTAGATGTGCTAGTGGTTATCATGATGCAGAATGAATTAGTAGTGTTTTTTAATTGCATCTCTACAGTACGCTCTTTATATGGCGTTGGGGTGGAGGTTTGACTTCAGGCAGGTATGATTTTGTGTTTGCTCTTATACAACATTGTCCACACACACAAAAACACACTAGGGTGGTTCCCAAATGACTTAATTGGTTGAATGTTCAAAGGAATTTTACTTTTCTTAGAGAAAAGGAGATTAATTGCTCTCAACTTATTATTACAGCCTTAAGGATAGTACAGTTTTTAACTATCCTGACAGTTTGTCATTGTCTTTCTGTTAGGATGACTTTCCTTGGTTGCGTAGGTGGTGGTGTCATCTGCTTCTTCAAAACTTGACACTTCCTAAAGAGTATGCAGTTAATTCTTAATTCCTTGAATAATTCTTATTTTCTTGAACAATCCTTGAACAGCATGCCTATTCCTAACACTCAACACCAACACCTAACACTCATGCTTGTTTATTCTGATAGTGCCAACGAGCCGACACTGCTAACCTTGGAAGCCGAAGAACCAGCAAGGTATGATTCAATGAAAAATGTAAATCTAATCTAAAAACCTGTTCTAAACTATTTTTGACTAAACTGTATTTCTCTCCTTTTTTTTAAAGGCCCACTATGCAACATTTTTCATTTAATTAATCCGTTTCATACTGTTTAGGATGCTAAAATTAGTCATTATACGGCGAACGAACGGTGTAGAATGCGCCACCGTGGCCGATAGCGGTAGATACAGCACTTGCAATGTTCAGCAGCGCGGCCCGCCTCCAATAGAATGCAGTGCAATACAATGCAATACAGTGTCTTTAGAGGGAGCTCGTGAGAGAGAAAAACAGAATGTTACTTAGCCCCCGTTTAAATTATAGATAGAAAAGACGTGTGGGTGACTGCACAGATCCTGGACATTCCAGTGAGCATCCGGATTCCATTGGATGTGTGAAACACTCAAGATTCCTAGCTAGCGAAGCAAAATGTCACTGTCAAAAGTGATGAAAAGAAAAGGCTACTGACGCAGAGGTTATTAAGGAAGTGGTAGTGTAGTGATAGTGATAGCAAAGAACGTCTCTGGTGTTATGAAATCTGTTAAATTGCCGTTTTTGACAGCAAATAATATACGTTTTTTTTAATCAACCTTATCTGGTGGGCCAGATATTATTGACGGTGGGCCAATTGACCTATGGCTAAGCCACGCCCCTTCTCTCTCGGACAAACAATCAACATTCGGTAACTGTGGCTGACATTTTTCAGGAGGCAGTAGATGATTTTTGGAGTCAGAGAGATCAAATTTCATCTCGAAGTCACCAAAATGGTCTGGCTTTTTCAATGGAGGGGTACGGGTATGTTAATGACGTTGTTGTTGAAACATTTGGTATAAAACTACAGCTCCAGCCAAAAGTGTACAGGTCACAGTAAACGTGAAAAACCGCATCTCGTTGCCGTCACCATCGCGGACAACAAATAGCGGATTAGCACTGTTCATGCAATGCAGGGTAAGGGGTAAGTTTGATTTACTTTAAATGTATTAAATTATAATTACTTTCAATTTATCTTCTTCTTTACCAAGACGAACAGCTAGCTCCTGCTACAGTAGTACTATGAATCATTCAGCACAACATTGATAACATTTGTTATCGCGGTTATTTATAGATACGTTGATGAACCTAAGACCCCAAAATTAACGTTACTATAACTAGAGCCCTTTGGACAACAGCTAACCATTAGGTACGATTGATAAAAGTTCAAAAACTAGCTATGCTATAACCAGTCAATGAACTCCCATGTAAACAAAGTGACATGATTAAGCTAACGTTAGGCTGACATTTTCCTATTTTAAGCCAACGTTTCGTTAGACATGTTAAAGATAATACATTGTTGACTTAGGACCTTAGAACATACGTACACATCCTTGTTGATTTTCTCCATGTTTAACTGGTGGTCTACTGCATAATTTTATCCAGAGCACACACTTATCTCGGTTAAGATGTGGCTTTGGAAAGGGTTAAAAATGAATACCGTTGCCCAACCTCGGGGTATCTTGTGTACCCCATACACACCGTTTGACCATTTTAAACATAAAATTCAAAGAAAAAATATTTAAAAACAAGCGAAAACTGACCACCTCCAATGCATTTGAATGGACGTGGAAGCCGAGAATGTCCGAGTGTATTGGGTTAGCTATGCACACTGTGATTTGCTCATTGCGTTCGGGGGCGGGGTTTAGCCATAGGTCAATTATGGCCTGCGGGCCGCTAATTGCCGACCACTGCTGTAAGGTCTATAAAGTAATTCTGTCTATGTAAAGTATTGTCTGCTCTCTATTCTCCCAGACACACATGAAGAATGTTCTTGCAGCAGCATCCTGGATGCAGAGTAAAGAATCTACGCTGCTCCGAGGAAATGTGGATATGCCCACTGTATTGAACATGACGAATGAAGACCGAGAGCGAGCATTTGCAAATATTGACTGGGAGGATGACGGACAATCTAGAGACTGTCTTTTGTTTATGTTTGAGCTCCAAGAAGATTATGATGTCTTTCTAAATTATTGTTGGGAACAAAATATTAATGTGAGTGCGATGTTCCACACCCCTACCCTTTTATAATCCTCACTATCTCTCTCCTCCTCTCTTCCCTCTCCACTTCTCCCTCCCCCTCTCATCACTGTACATGGTTGCACTTGCAATATTCTGTCAAAATAAAGATTATGTTGTTTCTATGCACCTTTATAGTTTGTTCTGTCCTTTATTGTTGGTCTAAAATACACAAGGGGCAGTGAGTAATAAAACTGAATGACTTATAAGCTATTATTGCCTAAATTCTAGTATTTATAGCGTAAATTGTTTATGGTAGTATTTGTATAATTTATTATTATTCATTGTATATTGACCAATGAATCTTTTTTTTCTTAAAATATTTTTGTAGGCTAGTTATTGATATAATTAATTTAGACGCATTCAGTGTTAAGGTGCTGTTTGCAAGAATAACAAATTAATAATAGAATTGTAAAAATATGCTGTTGTCTTGTTTCAAGCTATTTTAGTTATGTGAAAACGAGAGCAGTGCATAGCTCAGAGTCTTATGAATATTAATGGTATGCAAATGTACGCCTCTGATTGGCTAACAACACTGTGGCGCTCCCTCTAGTGGGTCTGTCTGCAGGCAGCCTAACATTTTCTTGAGGGCGGGCTAACTGCATAGCTAATGTTCAATGTGACGTAGGCTTGCACGGCTTTTCCGATTCGCTCGTTTTTTCCCGGCAGTTTTCTATCATAGGCGAATACAGACTACAGGGGTAGGAGAGCATTTTGAAGTTGAGCATAGAAGTACAACTTGGGCTGACCTATGGTAATGTAAAAATATCAAGTCTTAAACGGTTTAGTTTGGAAGGAGACCTTTAAAATAATGCCAGTCAATTGCGGCAATTTATTGGAGTATAGTAGGCCTATCTATAAAAAGGACATGTTTAGTTACAAGATAAAATGTGACATTCAAGTTATTCAAATTAGTTGCTGAATAGAATTTTCTCACTTTTAAACGGTCGATAATTAAGCCATCTCCGTGTTAAAATGGTAAAAAGCCAAAAGCAACGTTATTATCAAAAGTTATATTTAGCAAAGCAAACCGTCATAACTTAATCAATATGGCAGACTTGAAGATGTGACCGGACCAAGATGACATGGATATCCATGTCTAATCCTCCAGGATGCAGCGATAACTACTTGAGTCAGGTAGCAATTAAGTTGGTTGGCAATTGGAAACTGCATTGCTAACAGAGCCCAAGACTTTAGGTTGGAACATTTATTATTTATAGTTGCTGTGGGCTCATGTTGGTTTAATGATTGCACCTTTACTTTCAAGCTTGTCCTCATGATGTTCTTTGTAAAAGGGTTGTGAAAATAAAGAGGAAAGTAAAACTCATTTGTCTGGTCTGGTTTCATATTATTAAAACAATGCAATCACTTGGTACTTATATATTACTGCCAGCTGTCATGCTTATTATTAGTTTGGTAAGAAAAGTGCAGCTATAAACTGCAATGATTCTAATACAAAAGGAGTATCCTTCTTCACTTTCCCAAAGGATGATGAAAGGTAGGCTATTACCAGAAAAACTTAAATAAATAAATTTGCTTATTTGGAGAGTTACAGTTGGGGCAGGCAAATATATTTGCTCCCGGTAGGGTGCGTCTAGATTTCTATAGGGGCAAGTAGGATATAAGGGAAACTGATTTTCCCATTCTCCTTTTCATTTTCCATCTGTTGGACCCCTTTTCAGCAAATCTTCTCTTGCACTTCTAGTTCTTTCTTGACAGCCTGCTCCCTCCAGGTTGTATCCTCCTGAAAGCTTAAGCCACTAGAGGAACGATACTTAGACCATTTAATTGTTTTTTTTTGTTTGTTTGTTTTTTCATTTTTTGTCAAGGATCAAAGGAGGTGCCTATTGTATTTCTCTAGATGGTGTTTTGAGGTTGCTCACCTATAAGGCCTTCATGAAACATTTCTGACCAAAGTATCACTCCAGGGCTAATTGAAGGGAGGACTGTGGGAGAAGTGTTCCGGATGAGGGAACTGTGGTAAAGCTAGTGGCGGTGGAGGGCTGTGGCAGGGGAACATGTGACATCTATGACGGGGACAAACAGTGGCAGGCCAGGGGGGGAAGGGGGGTTGATAGTAGACCTGATGAGGTGTATTTTAAACTAAAGACATGAGAACAATTAAGAGATTAAGAGTGGTCATGGAGGCATGGGGCACTCTGGATAGGATGGCAGAAAATAAAATGCACACCACCAATGTCAGGCTGACATTAGTCAGATGTTCAGGAGGCGATTGTATAATCTTTAGCCACAAATAAATCACAAACTTTTGTATAGGTGAAACAAGAGGGGTGGGAGGGGGCAAACATTTCCTCATTTTATCAAGCTGGATGCAACAGTGCCAAGAATGGGAGAAAAGAAACTGTTGCCGGGATTGCACTGGTTGGATGGAACTGAAGCAGCGATGGCCAGGGGGAAACAGTGGGAGGGAATGCTTCGACTGGGGTGGTTGCCACTGAAAAAAAAGGAAGAAAATGGGCAACATCTGCTTTACATATCCACGTCAACCCAAAAAGATCAATTCAACAATTCAATTTTAATTCAATTTCGGAGAAGATGATGGATCATAAATATGAGGAGACAAGACCTCCATGTTCATATGTCCCATGAGGACCTTGTTCAAGGTGGATACACTGTATGCGAAAAACATTTTGAGGAGTGTTTCATAATAACAGTGAGTCACTCATATGTGCCAATTCCTTATGTGCATGGGGGTGAGTCAGGATGGTCAACCATTTCCAGGAATTTTACATTGATATACAATTGTAATAAGGTCAAGTGTTCTTTTTTTGGAGTTGAAGTCCAGTTGCTATGAGCCGATTATGATAATGAACCCTAAACTGGTCAGGAACATGGAGAATTTATTAGTTTGGGTTATCTTGGATAACCAAAATAATCTAATATAACTACTCTACATGACTAATACTTATGCCTAATTCAGTCCATCCTGCCATACTTCACAATGACCAGTAGTTGAGTTGAGGGGGGATGAGGAGGGATGCCATCCCCCCTGAGACAAAAACGGTAAAAATCATCCCTCCTGTAAAAACGTCCACCCCCGTTCCATCCCTTGTGTGTTTTATCAATTAGAGTGGAAATTGCTTCTTTTCAACACTGGAAATATAACTAAAATTTCAACACTTTGCACAACGTAAATAAAACAGGCTACCCGCAGAGGGCTCGCGCGAATACTCTTTTCAGTTGAGTCAGTGACATCGGAGGACAGTGGTGGTAGTCTGTGAACTCGAGATTTAACCATCATGGCCAGCTCGATTTAAGGGACTTCTCATTTAAAGGCGCTCTAAGCGATGTGGCGCGTTTTTAGGACTAAAACGTGTTGTTACATACAGCAAACATCTCCTCACAATCTGCTAGCTGCCTGTCCCCTGAACACACTGTAAAAAAACACGGTCTCTGTAGACAGCCCAGGTTCCACAAACGGCAACAAAAACACAGTGGGCAAAGCTAGCATAACAAACGAGAACGAAACATAACAGTGTTCCAGCGAATAAACGACAAGAAGGAAATGCACGTTCATGAGTCTTTCAGGAGGCATGGGAGGGAGGGGGAGGAGTGAGCTATAACTTATAACGCTTGAACTCTCTCTGGAGCTATCCTCCGTTTTGTTTGACAATACTTTGAACGTCGACAAGAAGTTCATAAATTCCACAATATCTCTGCATTCCTATCATCCTGACCTTATTTATGACAAGCATTTCCGCCATGGTTGCCCTAAAAAGGCTGCCGCCAGATGCAACCTACACTGCAGCCTGTATTGAGAAGCTAAACCGGCTGTTTGATGTGCTAAACTCCAGGTACTCCTGCAAATGCATACAGTGGAAATCCCTGGTTAGTTTGACATGTTGACCTTATAAGACTTATCGCATTTAATGTAGATCTCAATGCTTCCTAGGTGTGAGAGAAGTGACAAATCGTTGACACTGATTAGATGCAGTACTGTACAGTAGGTGATGTCACTTTTCACAAAAGTGGCAGCCTGCAAGTGAAAGAATTTAAAGGTGTCATTCCATCGTTTTTTCATTAATTTTGTGGTGTCTCTTGTCTAAAATAATGTCATGAGAGTTGGTTTCGACAAAAAATATGCTGTGGTTGTGTTGTTTCAAGCTATTTTAGTTTAGTGAAAACGAGGGCTGGTATAGCACGAGAGGATTCGTATGAATATTAATGATATGAAAACGCCTCGCCTCTGGCTAACAGCACTGTGATGCTCCCTCTAGTGGGTTCTCGTCACAGTCTCGTAGGTTCTGTTCAGTGCTGGCTTCAATGCTTTCCGTCAGATTGAGCTAAGATACGGCGACAAACAAAACACGACAAAATGTCTTTGGTGAATCATACTACTAACAGACAAATCTAAAGTGGGAAATAAACTCTGTAAACACAAAGTTATCAAATGAAATAAAAAGTAATCAAAAAAGTAGGCCTACACGGCAAGAACTGCGATAGAGTTAAGTAGGTTTGAGAGGTACTGTACTTAGTTTTAGCTCCAAAACACGTTTCCCTCAGGGCACAGCCCCCACAAATAACTGTCAAACATAAAGTGAGGGCGATATCAGTACATTTCTTTTCTTTCTGACGATGGAATTAAATCACAAGGAATATACCACATAAGGAAACATTTACTTGACATTTGATGCATCTTGACATGATGGCTTGCCTGTAACGTTACGATGTGCACCACTACGGCACTATGAAAATAATACTCTTCCCACAGAGATACTTAAACTAAATGTCAGCCTCCCGACGACAAGTTTGCAATTTAATAGATTAGGCTAACCTGAACATAGGCTGCACATTTACTGTATATTGCGAACGGCTGGGTGAAAACTCGTGATGGATTTAAAGAATGGATTGCCTTCTTAATGAAGTTTCCATGGATTTCGACCAGGTTTCAAAAGAAGGTAAGAAGCAATCTAACGTTAGGATATATTTGGTGGGTTGTTTTGTATGTGTGGTAATGTTTCTCCTCGCTAGCAGTGGCGTATTCTTGCGGAAGCCAAGGGAAGCCAGGCTTACTCACTTTTTTTCAGAATATAACCGTCATTTAATAGAAACACGTAATATTTCTGTGTGGTGTCTCTTTCTCATCTCTCTTCATTATTTACTGAGCGTTATATCTAATGTGTAAAACAGCGCCGCTTTAAATGTTACGTGGTGAATGAGCGTTGAAAACATGGTACCGCACTCCGTTTCACCAAGGGAAGCCAACTCAGCTTGGCTTCCCTTGGTGAAAAAAAAACAAATGATTAACCAATCAGGTGAGGCTATTGTCAGGCCACTGCTCCCCTGTTATTGGTAGTAGTGCGTTCACGGGCATGTTGGATGTCGGAGGATTCTACAGAACTCAATTGTTACGGTAGGCGACGTCACGTCTCATCGAACGTTTCATCTCGGACCTCCCTCCTTGAAGTCTGAACTTTGGGAGAGCTCCTAGAAGAACGTTACTGCATTATTGCATCATTCGGCGATGACCGTTGTGTTGTGTGTAGCTGAGGTAGCCTACCTAGTTGCTATAATGCTTTATCAACATTATGTAAATGAAACCTAGAGAAAAAGTAAAGCTTTAGAGATAACAATACAAGTAGCAGCTAGTATAGACCTCATCGTATCTCTTTGTACTTACTGTTCAAGGATGTGTGCTGCCAAGTGTTGGAAGACAAGCCTCATGTAATTGTATTACAGCTAAAATTGCTGCTATCAAGGGGGCAGACATGTTTTTTATTTGTTGTTGTCAAATGAACGTTGTTTCATAGGAAGTCGGGACATTCTTAACAGTTATAAAAAGAATCCTCCGACATCCTACATGCCTGTGAATGCACCATAAGGACAGGGTCAAGGGAAGCCGTGAACACGTTGGCTTCCACTGAGCTTTAGCTAATTAAATCACAGTATCATCATCAACGCCATTGAATGAAATAACGGAAGATTTGTTGATTTGTGTTGTCTTGGTAACTTACCAATGGTAAGCTAGTGAAATTATTAAGCACAATTATCCAGGGTGGAGATTTGGAGTTCTTGGTAAAAAATAATTTTACTGCCGCTACAACAGCAACTCAAAATCAAATCAGACGGCAGGCCAACACCTAAACTGGAGCTCCGTACAGAGAGGAAGAGAGGTTTTCGGAGTTTCAATGAGGACAATTACGTCTGCACTGAGTGGCTAGCTGGTAGCTGGTGAGCATTTACATTTATTATTATATATAGCCTATATTAACGATAAGGAAAAGTGAAAAGCATTTGTGTATATCACATAGGGCGTACAAGTCGTTTGCCGTGGACGTAAAACTTTAAGCTTCTGATTGAGGACTGAGTGTGTGAATGAATTCGCATATGGCACTGCCAAATGTGTGCTGTGCATTAAAGGTGCTCTAAGCGATGTGACACGTTTTTAGGACTAAAACATGTGTTGTTACATACAGCAAACATCTCCTCACAATCTGCTAGCTGCCTGTCCCCTGAACACACTGTAAAAAAAACGCGGTCTCTGTAGACAGCCCAGGCTCCACAAACGGCAACATAACACAGTGGGCAAACCTAGCATAACAAACGAAAACGAAACATAACAGTGTTCCAGCCAATAAACGACAAGGTTTGTGAGTCTTTCGGGAGGCATGGGAGGGAGGGGGAGGAGTAAGCTAACTTATAACGCTTGAACCCTCTCTGGAGCTATCGTCCGTTTTGTTTGACAATACTTCGAACGTCAACAAGAAGTGACGTGAAACAGCATCGCTTAGAGCGCCTTTAAGTAGCTGGTTGTGCTTTTGGGAGGGTGGGTGCATGAATGCGATGTTTAGGAGAACTGTGTGTGTGTGTGCGCGGGCGCACGTGTGCGTGAGTGAAAGAGAGATAACAAGGGTTAGATAACAAGAAGCGTGTCCTGGTAAAATGATGCTGGATGCTCTGATGGCTCATCTGAATACATGAAATATCAACATATAAACTGCGACATACGACTATCTGCCCCACCCCCGTAAAACATACGGTGTTGTGTCTCACTTGGCTAGTTGGCTTCCCCACGCCACACCACTGCTCGCTAGTAGCCTAATGTTAAGGGAGATGTTATCATGAGGCGTCCAAAGCTACTTGCGTTGTTGTCAGTTGAACTGTCAGTTTGCAGCTAGCTATTGTGGTGGATTTTTCTTGTGGTGAAAAATACCACTCTGAAGAGCTGAAGGTGTAGTTGACAACTGATTCCTTTATTCACAATGATAATGCACAGCACAAACCAACAGCAGGTAGCAACTTCGTGCTTAAAACTTCCCATACAAACCAGAAACATTAATGCACATAACATGCAACCAATGTACCATCAAAACTATCATACCGTGCCTTGCTACCAAGTGGAAAGGCAAAGTTGAGATAAACCCTGGTGCTGCTGTCTTGTTCCCTGGAGACGCTCTCTAGCAGATGTCTGAAAGGCTCTCTGACTGGGAACTCTATTTTAAACCACGTTCAAGGGCCTCCCAATGCTCATTTAGATCATTGTTTAATTAGCCAATCATAATTGCTTACATCATTTCTAAACAGTTTTATTGGTGGACAACAAATTTACATACTGTAAGCTGTAATGGGGCCCAGCAGCCCCTTGGGGCACTATTGTATAATCTTTCCCTTAAAGTTCATGTTAAATACTTGTTTTAGAATCTGTGTCCTTTTTCCAAATTCTAAGTTAACATGTCAATCAATCTTGATTACGTGGCAGGTGGTGAGATCATAGTCTGCTAAGGTGGTCTGTTTTTCTCTAATCTTATAAAACTGTCGAAAAATAGGTCCCTTATCATTACTTTTAGGCAATTAAGTATTAAACTTTCAAACGATGGGTCCCTTATCATTACTTTTAGGCAAGTAAGTAGTTTATTGGCTCTGTTCAGACAATATTCAGAGAATCTACTCCGCATGAGCTTACCCATGACCGAGGTTGGGCTTGTATCATATACACATACCATATGTTAGGCTTCCAGTTCTGTTCATTCCTGCTTGTCTCTTTTCCAATTTATGCTGACAAATGAAGCTTTGAAAACAGGCCAGTTTAAACCTTGGTTGCCTTCCAGTGCTCTCCCATGTATTCATGTGATACTTTCTTCTCCTTTATGACAATTTCATGCTTTTATACTATAGTGATATTTACACTAAGTTCCCATACTCATATTATTATTTATCACATAATTTACCACACTATATATCCTGTATATCAGTTGTGGTAAACTGAATGATGCAATCACTTGCTGTGAGGTCACCTGACTACAGGCTATTCAACTGAATGAATGGGAAAGAGGCAGGATTATCAACAAATATAATTGTTTATTTTTAATGTTCTTGTATATAGTTAGGACTGCCCACCTAAGTGGGGGTGGTAGACCAACCTGGACTGCACATACAGTAAATCAAAGAAAATAAGAAAAAGAAAACCACTCGCTACACACCGAGCCGCCCACCAGCACTAGGGACAGGGGGACTCACTATACCACAAACTGCCCAGTTACACAACACTCCAAGTGCATAAGATATTGAAAAGAAAAAGCACTGTGATTTACTCTCTCACACAGGTATAATCTCACACAGGCTACAGTATGCAAATGAACGCTCACTAGGTCACACCTTGATTCACACACAGTTGCACACACAGCAAGCTAATTAGACTATAGTGCAATTACACAGCACACTAGGGGGCACTAGCGGTGAAACCGAAACACCCAAACCCTTACGTAGCTGGGGCAGGGATACAGGCGGCAGCGAGGGCAAAAGTAAAATAATGAAAACCAACAAACAATCATAAGAGAAAATATTGATGGCTCTCTCACAACCTAAGTACTTTCAACATAAAAATAATAACGAGAAAACAGTGGTCAGATGCAACCCAGCATACATTCACTTTCTTCAGACAGGCTACGACGCCACAACGGGCCCAGGCAGAGAGAGAGAGAAGGCAAAGTCAAATGGTCAAATGTACCCTCCGTTGGCATCAGGCTACACGTTGCCAACCAGCCGAGAAAAAGAGAGAGAGTGAAGCTATCCTTACTGGCAAAACGGGAGCGTGAGGCTGTACTTGGCGTCAGGTTGTCCTCAGTTAACAGACCGGGGGAAAGAGTGTAGTACAAATTTATGATATTATATATTGGTTGTATGTGAGTATTGCTATTCGTGGTATTATGACTGATATCTTTGGTAAGGTTCCACATGATCTGTAATGAGATTAGGCCATCTGAGAAAGGCAGGCCTGAAGTGTTGAAGACCACTTGACATTCATGTGACCACTGTTTGCAGCACAGGAGGTGCGAAGACCATTTGGTCTGAGAGACGAGTTTGTTGATTAAAGACAATACACACCGACAGCTATGATGAAAGGGAAGTTAGCTTTAAATACGCTTCTGTATCACAGCTCGGGAGGCCAGTTCAGAGGTAACCACTTAGGTGGAACCTTGACGCTGTGTCCTCCGGACTTCTCCCGTAGTCCGTCATTTTTCCATGTAACATGTTGCAACTAAC
>JAGFZM010001238.1:4056-16690 GCA_017657215.1 Limnothrissa miodon
GACATCATCTACTGCTTCAAATCACTTCTGGAATCCGAAGGGACACTGGGATTGTGAATTGTGTAGAATTTCTAAGTAGTTGTCAATGTTTCTTCTAATGTTTTACAGCAGCCAGAATCACTATGGATAAACATGTGTAATCGATGAGACCATTGTATGAAAACCCCAAGCAATCCTCATGACCATTATAACCCCAGCAGATGGGTTGTCCATTGAGCGTGGATCTGCCAAGGTTTCTTCCTTCAAATTATTAGTAACATTATGATTGGGATTTTTTTCTTGCCTCTGTTTTCTTCAATTGTATGCTGACACTGTTTCAGATTCATTTTTCTGTAATGTTAAAGTCCTACTTCAAAAGGGGGACTTCAAATAATTGGAATCAGTTTAATATAATTACTTAAGGTTTAAGTTTTGTCAGGCTGGAGACAGAATGTCTCCCCTTTTGTTCAGGAGTGAACTGTCACTGACGGCTGCTTGTCTGTATGAAGGCCTTCCTCAGAGCTGTTAACTTTCATGTGCAATTAAATTAGCAAAAACTGTGATTGTGGCCATTTTACTCACAACAGTAAGCAGGGGCGCCGCTAGGGGGGTGGGGGGGTTAGAACGATTCTAGGGGCCCAGCACTGACATGGGGCCCTGGTAGGGGCAAATAATATTATCTTAAAAATGTTGCCCTGTTTAAGGCTTTTGAAATAAAATATATACATTTGTCTTTTACAATAAGCAAATTGAACATGGTTGTTGTTTTCTAAAACATTTTTCTTGAATTCTTTGTCATATTGTCATTTACCCCTCTCTCTTATTAAGGAATGGTACAGTCTGCGAGCACAGGATATGTGAAATGCTCAGAGACTGATCAGCTGTTCTGTTATATATAACGTGCGTTACCGCTGGACACAGGTGTAGGCTACACAGTCTACTCGCTACTGATGGTGATAGTGATGAGGTGACAGTAAATATAAAGTCTGGCTCCCAAAAACGTAAAAAGCCGCAGCAGAAAGCAGAGAGGGAGAAAAAGGGCAGACAACTGGTGACACAGTACCGTAAGAAAGGTAGGCTATACAGGGTTCCCACTGTAATTCTCAACCTTTACTGCCACGCACAGCTCTCGACCCTCACACATTGGCTGTGAGACTCACAAGTTTGTGGTTCTGAGTTTTGCAAATTCGGTTTCATTCAGCATATTGTTACAGCCCTACCAAAACTGTTAAGTTGTTTTTTAACATTTGTTATGTTAGCTAGATACTTATTCCAGAATCTTTGGTTCGGTTTGTATTTTGACTCGGGGCTGCGTTGCATTCTCAATTATTGGTTCTGCCACTCTTTCTTTAGGCGACGTTATTAGGCCAAATAGGCTAACGGTGGTTGACAAATTAAACTTCTGATGAGAAATGCGACAAGAACAAGTTACGTAGGCCCTACTGCACACATTTTAGGACCCAGTCATAGAAATTCAAGACTTTTTCAAGTCTTTTTAAGGTATTGTGTCCAAATTCATAAATTCAATGTTTTTAAGACTCAAAGACACAAAATTCGAATCTTTCATGGGGCCCAAGATTTCTGGCGGCGCCCCTGACTGTAAGCAAATGGCCACAGTTTGTGTGTCTCTAATCTGTTCTGCACGTAAACTAGGTCTTTCTGTTGTGTTAGTCAGAGAAAAGGTGACAGGAGATTCTTGATGTCTCCATGAAAACCATGTTTGTAAATCTATAGTGTTTGTAAATCTATAGCACAAAAATTGCTATCAGTACCCAACAATGGGCAGTTTAACCAACAAAGTCTAAGGCTGGAATGCCTGTTATGAATGCCTGTTATGAATGCATGATAACCACTTTAATATATGAAGAGTAGTAAATGACAGCATATCCCACGTTTGAAGCTGTAATGCTGGAGTGGAGTAGCTGTGTGTGTATGTATGTGTATGTCAGTGAGTGGGTAAGTAAATATGAGAGAAAGACGTGAAGAGAAGTGAACAGAGAAAGATCAACAACAACAATGAAAACAAAACCGTGTGCATGTGTAGGGGACTAGAAGCAAGACGTCATTTGTAAAAAGCACAGGAGGTGGGGAGGAAAAAAAAAAAAAAAAAAAAAAAAACTTACCAAACTTTCAGCGGTGAGCTCTGGAAGTTCATGCACCACACAATAGGGGAAGTCTAATACAGATATACTAAAACACAGAAAATTGGTGTAGTGAATTAGTTGAATATGAAAAAAAAACAACAACCTTGTCAACAAGTCTAGTGGCTGAGGCTTTATTAGCTTAACAGTGCCATGAAAATGTTACCCTACAGTCACACGTGCGACTTCAAGGCGATTTTCGCCTGTGGGCGTTTCTATGGCGACTCATACAAACCTGTGAGCAATGAACAATCTACGTTACAAAGAAATATCCAGTCATAACAATGCGATTTTATTGTTTTAAAATGCTTACTTCTCGCCTCAAATGAAAATTAATATAATGAAAAATGCGAAATTCCCGAGATATATCCATAATCCTCAAACTCTATACAGTTGTCCGCCAAGTTGAATTTTTTTTAACTTGCACGACCTCAATGCCCCCTTCACCTGGATTGGCAGTTGAAAAAAAAAAAAAATAAATAATAATAGTCCCACATTTGCATAAAATAGCCTGGCTTTCTATTTTTAATCCCATCCACCCTACGACGAGAGGCAAATCGCCTCCACTTGTCTCCCATCGCCCGCCATCATTGAAAATGAATGGAAACTTGTCAGGAAATCGTACGTGTGACCAAGGGGTTAGTTTACACAAAGCTGTCCTTTTTTGTATTTCTGACCGTCATTATTGAAAAATGACGATTAGATTTCTTTGCATTTTTTTTTTATTCTGCATACCAGACGGACGGACACTTTGATGCCCACAGTGCATAATTTAAAGCATTCACAGCAAACCACATAGTGACACTGGCATCATTGGCTGTACATATCTTTTGAAACAGTAAAACGTATTTACACTTCTATTACACTTACACTTAATTTATTTTATACAATGACTAATTGTTTGATTGATTTAACCATTGATTTACTAATTAAGAATGTATCCAAAACAAAACAAATACTGAAAAAAATGACTCAGTCAGTCAGTCAGTCTATTAAACAATTCGAGAGCTTCTGACTCATCAAAACACCAAGTGCTCTCTCACACACATACACACCAATTGTCTCAACTGATTGACCTAGGCTAAGTGAACAAACCACGGATAAACACATTTTGACCTGTATGGCCTTCCTTAGTAGAAAAGTAATGCAAACTCTTGTTGCAGCATTGCAGAAATAACAGGGGCCAAGACAAAAAAAAACCCAATCAACTAAGATAACATAAAACCAACACATTGTCCCAGCTCTACTAGACATAGCTTTCATCATCAAGGCAAAAATTAGATATAGAAATTAAAGAATAAATAAAAAAATAAAGAATTTACTTAACTATTAATTTATAATATCAGTATTTAAAGACTTTTTTTAGGACTTGAAAGGAATTATTTTATATATAATGTTTGCCTTTCTTGTAGACACTGTGACGCCCCGGCTTTGCCATGCCGTCTTGTGCTACCTCTTCCTCCCTTTGCTAGAGTAGCGTGTGTGTGTGTGTGTGTGTGTGTGTCACACTCTTAGGCTCATGCTTGTTGCATGCCTGTTGCATTCTGACCTGCAGGAGGAGCTGGTGTGTCTGAGGGCGTGGTTGCCTGCTAATGGAAGTTGGGATAAAAGCTGTGACCCGAGTCCTCTTTGCCCCCTCTCTTGCCTGCTTTGGACTGATACCCCAGCAGGCCGGCTGCTGGGATCCCTTTGCTTTCTTATGCATTACTTTGACAATGGCATGGAATTTTATCTTTTCCTTTTTGTGTTTTCCATCTACTGATTTATGTAAATACATTTTTGTAAATAAATTGCAATTACAATTTAACGTTGCCCCAACGGTGTTTGCCTATCTATGTCCTTACTCTTTGAGCCGAGGAGTTTGTGACTGTCTCCAACTTTTGAGGTGTGAACTTTGTCTGTGTGTGTGTCTATTCAGGCCTGGGCCTCTTCCTGGCGAGGTTTTAACCTCATTTACAATTAGATGGGGCTTGGTCCCATTTGGTTAGATAATTGATCATCGTGACCCGTGCTTGGACCTCCACACGCAGACAGAGAAACCCACGCCCAACTTCTTTGAAGTTGTATTATCCTGTATTTAGCCGGTATTTTGCCCAGTTAGAGATCAGATTGGTAACCACAGCTCATTGTCTGTCTCTCCCTTGGGCCCATTGTACAAGCAATAAACCTGACTTTTTGTCCTTCATGGTAAACCTGCCTGCGTCACCAAATCTATAGCATTTTTTTTTTTTGCTATCAGACCCTTGGCATCCCATTACAATTTATTTGAAACAGACAGAAGTACTTTACAACCTTTAATGTAATTCCTGGAAAATGATAAAAGATCTCACTACTACCATTTCATTATTTCCCCTGCAAATAGTGATTTGCTTATTCAGTAACATGAGTTGAAAACATGAAAAAATTTAAGTTATAACCATAAAACTGAAGTGTTACCATCAAGGTTATTAGTAGATCAGACCAATTAACCAACCTGTTCTTAGCCGTGATGTAAGACATGATGTTCTGGTTGAAGAACTTCAGGATGAGAGGGATACAGTTCGCAAAGACCAAATGCTGAGCCATGTATTCAAACTGGAGGAAAGGAAAATAAGAACACACAATATTCAAACAACAAACAAATAAGTAATAGTCACGCAAAGTTTTTCAAACATCTTTGAAAAAAACACGTGCATTTGGCCCTTGTACAGCCAAAGTAGTCAGCTTTATTTTTTTTACGATGAGCATAAAGTCTAAAAGTCTAAAAGTCATGAACATTTCACATCTCTCCAAGCCTTTGTAGAAAAATAAGTACAATCTCATACAGTGTCAGCAATCAAAGATATCATGTACATATGGTAAGCTGAACGCATTCTCTACTGTACAAGAAACACGGTACGGACGAGACAGATTTTCAATGGTCAACAGTCCCTTAGCCAATCAGGACAAGGAAGACGGTGTGCATGCTGTCCTTTAGCTAAACAGAACGCAGAAAATCATGTGTCATCTTCCACATCACCTTAAGTCACATTATGGGTTGGCCAGTGGGGATTAAAGCTGTGATTCAGGGACAGCATAGTGTGGAGGCAGGTACAGTCATTCCCAATTGAGAGTGGCCGCGAGACTCACGTAAAACATGAGTCTCGGCATTACGAGATGTGTAAGTGCAGCTACCGCCGCTAGGAGGCAGCACAAGACCTCTCTAATGATTGCACAACATTCGGAGAGTCAAGCGGAGCAAGAGACGTTAGTTTACTTCCGTGTTCTATTTTTGGAATATGCAGTTTGGTCTGATATAGTCAAATTTTTATGCTAGAATTACTTTACATTTTTTTTACATATATTTTGGACCCTATGGCTTAACAATCAGCCTGCGCCAAGTAGCAAATCCCCAGCTTTATTAGGAATTCTAACACAAAATGAGACACCATTTCCAAAGAGACACAGAAAACACGACTGTTCCTTGTCCACAAACACACATGAAAAACGGTCTGACTCCAGCTGTAACACCATGAATGAAGCCTGGATTCTATGAACTAGTTATACAACTAGTTAGCCTATAGGCCTATGTTCATTTGTGTTCTATTTTTGCAATAATGCTTTTGGTTTGTTATGTTTGAATAGGCCTACGTGAAGAAACTTCGTTTTACCTTCCTATGAAGCTATCTACCTATGAAAACTACATCCATTAATGAGGATTTAACTGTAGGTTAAATCAAAGTCCTTCTCCTATAAAAACGTCTCTGGCAGAATTTCACCTTCAGCTGAGTTAACGGTGCTGCGACAAATAGGCCTAAATGTGCCGAATGCGGTTTGCCCTCTGCTCATATTGTGTTCAGTAATGCTGCACCAGGCCAGTGGCATTTTTTATTGTAAGACAGGCATTTTTTTATTTTTTTTATTTGAAGTTCTAAATGAGCACGTAGTTCATTTGTTGAGAGGCGCGTTGTAGCAGAATTGTATACCGAGTGACTGGAAGCAACGGAGGGCAGCAGGGCAAGCAACTCTTACCATGTCCCATTTTGTTTGCCATTGCAACCTTTGCCAGCTTTATCCAATTGTATTCTCACAAACATGGATATTTTAATTTACTGAGACAAAAGGCAAATAGGCTAGACTCCCTATGATTATATATCTTCAAATTTCTAGTTGGTTTCATGCTTTATACTGACAAAATATGTTACAAAGACCCCTTTTAGTCACTGCTGCTCAATTTTCAAGCAAGGGATGGAGAGCCAATAAAATTATTTGTTATAGTCAGTGCTTGAAGTGGGCCAGAACGCAGCTGAAAGCAGTTTCAGAACTTCTGTATTTTCGTGTTTTGCGTTCCGCCACTTTATTCTGCGTTCCGGTAGGCCTACTTAGCTGAAACTGATCCGACACAGCGACACTAGCCCGAGAATAGACAATATCACAAGACCGATAAAAGACTACATTACCCACGAGACACGACAGTGCCCTATCATATGCATACACTGAGTCCCAACCAATCGCAAGGGAAGCAATGCAAACTGTCACAATTTATACTGTGAATGTCATGATGGCATTGTTCACAATGGCACTACGGCCCTATAAGTTTCCCTATGATTAGATGCATCACGCTGGTCTGGTTCATGTTGTTTTAATGGTTTTTCAGTATCATGTTTTTGTGAATGAGGAAAAAGTAGCCAATGCCCATAGGTTATTGCTTGGAAGAATGATTATGATTGAAACAACACATCCAAAAGACTCACAATGTCACTAAACAAATGTCAAATGTCTTACAATTAGAGTTTATTTTTTCCCACTTCAAGCACTGGTTATAGTTGTACTTTTTAGTTAATGCAAATGCTTATTATTTCAAAATGTTAATGCACTGACCGCAAAACGTACTGCTTTGACTTGCACGACCTACTGGGGGACGGTTGAAACAAGTGTTTCAATCATTCCGACAGTGCCTGCTCGCAGCAAAAGGCGTTTTTCTCCTAGACTAAAAAATATAGACATTTCATACTGTAGGATATGTTACATTATCAATTCATCTGTTGTTTAAAAGTGATAATATTATCGCTCTTAAAATGAGCCCCCGGGTTCTTCAAACTTCAGATCAGTATTGCATATCGACACAATTTTCCCTGGGTCTGTGTAGTATTACAAGCTGTATGGGATGACAAAATTTCATGTTTGAATTGTGAATGGTTCACGAGAAAATCTCAATGGTTAATTCGTCCCCCGGTTCAATCGTCCCGGCTCTCCCTACAGATGAGCGTTTTACGCCCACAGGCTGTCAGCACCCATTATCTCACTTGCATTGTGTATAAAGATCGGGGGGAGGGGGGAGGCTATACGTGCAAACGATCTGCTGGGAGGATGGGCGACCAATTGTTTACTAAAACTGCAGAGTGATTCAAATAGCCTTACGGCCATCTTACACTCAAAATTACACATTGCAATAACAGAATCAAGTAAATCAAGTAAGTATTGCAATAACAGAACCCCGTTCTGGAGCCATAGGCTACTATAGTCCAGTGGTTCTCAAACTTTTTTGATCATTCCCCACTTAGAAAGAAGGAGAATTTTCGCGCCCCACCTGACCTGTATCAACACCCCCGCTTTATGATCAGCTCCCATCTCCTCGCAAAGAGCGGAGACATCGCACATCTTTCGCTAATGCAGCCTACTAAAAAATGATGGGCTTATTAGCGTGATTTGGGTGTGAAGTCTCCAAGCGCAATGTTAGGCCTTATACTGTCTGCTGCCAGTTGTCTAAGACACAGAACACACATGAGTCGCTCGTCATCCCCAACTATGAATCTAAACGCAAACGCATCATACCTTCTTTGGTTGACTCTTCGTTTTTTTAGTCTGCCAGTCTTATTCTCATTCTCGCCATATTTTGTGACTGTGCGCCCATATGCACCACAAAAACTGCATACAACATTTTTGCTCCACTGCTTGTATCAAATTCGTCCATTTTTTTAACCATTAAACGTGATACTGGCGCACACATTGTGTAGCCGTTGTGTAGCCTATGTCGCAATTTATGCCGACATCTATTTTGTCTCAAAATGGTTTCAGGCTGGCTTAATTTTTCTGGTTTTCTATCAATTGTCCCGGCTCTCCCCTACAGAAGGGGCGTTTTGCGTGTTTTAAGGTGTTTACGTGCTAATTATGAATCCATTGTGAGTGGGAGCTCTTTTGTTGAGTAATAAAAAACACAAAATGCTCGTTTTTTTCAGATTCCTCGCGCCCCACCTGCAGTACCTCTGAGAAACGCTGCTGTAGTCCATAGCCAGGTGAACAGGCGTGTAGCCTAGTTCATTTATTGAGAGGCGCGTCCTTTGCCACAGAGTCGGCGGCAAGGTGGGGCATTTGAGGGCCGTGCCCCACGTAGCAGCCATTGGTGCACCCCAGCACAGGTCGAAAAACGTTAGGCTTTCATTTAATTAATATTTTAAAATTAATATGAAATGGAATAAAAGAAATAAATTGGATATCGTAACTTGCACTCGCATAACACGTTCGTTCAATGATCATTGGTCGCTGAGTAAACTTGATTCATTTGATTTCAATGTGCCTGTTGCGCTGCAGCGCACAGAATCGTATCGTTAAAATTGTATCTGTTTTTATTTATCACCTTTGGTTCGCCTTATGGATGTATGAAAATGAATTTAAGAAAATGGTTTAGAATTGCCCATTCATTGCCTGCAACCTTTTTGACAGTAGCCCTTAGCTTATTTCACTTATTGCCAGCCTAGGCCTACTAAGCGATGAATAGTTGATCGAAGTTGGCTGGGTCTTACATTTGTGTTTCGTAGAGGCAATACGTGACAGTCTTATGTCAGTGCTGCCTGATGCGTGGCTACTCCCCAATTGCATGCCTGTCAGCTTCGGTCAAGTTGGTAGATATTGATACCTGCTTTTCAGAACAGTCATATCAGAGGACCATTACAAAGCCTGGAGCAAGAACACAAACTGGGATGGATGAAGGGGCAAGCGAGAACTGCCAGAGAGTCTCTAACATTGAAAATGACGATGGACGTTAAAATGATTATATGATATGGGGCTGACAACGCAGAGTCTTGATGAGCTCCCTCTGTTGTGCGTTGATCACAGTCATCTTTCCCATCGGGACTATGCATCAGCATAGTTCACTGTATTAATTAGGCTATTTTTATTGAATTGAATAATTACTATATTTAGCCTACGGTTGGTTAACACAAACACAAAAACAACACTCAAATAACAGACTATTAACAGTAACAAAATAACAGTAGGCTATTCAGTATAATTAGCCTATTTCAGCTCAACTTTATTTCCTGACGGCTGTTGGCTATAGAACACTCGCGGTCGCGGGCGCTCCCAAGTGCCACCTGGTGGTTGTTTGGGTACACTGCAGCTTCTTTAGAAAAAAAAAATTAAATAGTGCGTGACGCACACATGACGCACGGGAGGTTTGTGCGTGCAGCCGGGCCATTTCATGTGACGCTGACTGTAGCAGTAAACACTGGCAGGTCCACAAAATCCGTTAGGGACCAGAACATGCACAGAATCGATTCTGCAGCACCACAGCCTTGAAGTGCAGTGTGCTACTGTGTGAGCCAAAACCTGTATATCTATTGCTAATCAGTGGCATCAGTGTGTCAGAGTGGCATTTAAATAGACTTAGTCGGATCATCAGATGACATCTGATGTTTGAGAAGATCAGATAGCCTAAGTAACGATTAGGTTACTGAAATTGCCAGTAGAGCCATGTTGCAGCAGAGCTGTGTTTAGCAGCCGTCTTCTCCACACACTTTGCCATGTAGGCTACCCTTAAAATGAATGAGACATTGCTAATAATGGAGATAGTGGCGCAGCTAGTTGAAGCGCCATTCAGCCACTAGTCGCTATGACAAACGATTTGCAAGATTGTTTGTAGGGATGTAACAATACACTCAACTCACAATTCAATATGAGTCACGATTTTTTGCACATGATACATTTTTCTTGAGATTTAATAAAAAATTCCTATGATTTGTATTGTTATGAAATAGTACTAGAGGTGCTTTCTTTACAGCAACTCTGTAAAACAGTTTGTTTTCTCTAATAAAAAGCCATTCCAGTATTCTAGAATCAGTATTCTAGAATCCCGTCCAAGATCGTTTATCTACGACGCATAGCCCTGCTAAGTTGATAAGCATTGCTGCTGATGGCTGTTGTCTCTCTCATGTTCTATGGTTCTGTTCGGTCACTCAAAATAATGGAACATCTGAAATATTTATGTTGACAAATACAAGAAATGGTTTTTGAAAACAATTCTTAGGGATGATGTTTACGGTGTTTTAAGGCCATAATGTCTTATTGAACATAAAAACACAACACAAGTGTTGTCACAGGACTTGAAAAAGTATCCAAGTACTCGAATAATTTTTCCTTTCAATCAGCGTGAAAAGCCATGAATTTGTATCGATTTGTAATCATGTCACAATGCACCCGCCTAATCATTAGTGTTAAATTTAGGTCTCATTATTGTTCACTAATACAGCTTTGCACCCATGTCATACTAATTTTTCTCTGTTTAATATCTCCCAATTTCTTACCTCCCCTGTGGAAAACTGCATAACAAAATAAACAGGAGACCCTGCTGATCCCAAAAATGTATTCCTCTGCATGATTAGCAGTTCCCCAGCAAACAGGTCTTAAAGTCACATCAAAACTTTGCATTGTCTCGCCCCCCACCTCCCTGGGCAAAGCTGAAAAGTGAAAACGTGTCTCTTCTGGACCCTAAACAGCAATGGAGAGGAATGTCAAGCAGCTCTGTGTACTACTGCACTCAAAATTTTCTCTGTGCAACAAAGAATGAATAAAATATTAAAATGAATAAAATAATCTGTTAGATAGATAGATAGATAGATAGATATACTTACTATCTATCTATCTATCTATCTAATGTAAAAAGGCATTTGTGCTGGCATGCTTCCAATAGTAAGATATTTGCAAAATATTATTTTCTAGATTCTAAGGCAGATGTAAGCCACATGTAAGTAGTGCCACATCAAACACCGTCTGCCTAGATTGTCCTGAAAAAATTAAGATATAGCATGTGTTGATGATCCTTATATAATGACTGAGGTAAGAGCTTGAAAGAGCGTCTAGCGCAGGTTACTTAACTTAAAGGGTAGAGACTGCTTTTGAAGAATTGTTGTAGTTACCTGATATATATGGTTCAGTTTGAAGTGTTTGAGAAGTAGAAGAAGGATGGCAGAGATAGCTTTCACAATAATCTCCTTGTGCCTGTTCACGTCAACCCCCAGCTTCATACTCTGAAGGACTGTGGTTCTGCAGACACAAAACAAAGTATTATCAAACCAGTTGTGTACTAAACAAACACATTCTAAATCACTAAAACATTTATTCTATAATATCAGTTTGTTCAGTTAAAAAATCCTCAACAGGGGCGTAACTACCGGTAAGCAGGGAGGGCAGTTGCTTACGGGCCCGGGGCGGATTGGGGCCCGCATTAGCAAGTTAAGAGTAAGTCACGACCGGGTCCTACTATCGCTAACATGTCGGAAGGAAGGAGGAAAACCGCCGTTTGAATGATTTAATTTGAATGGTGAAACGATAAGAATGGGCAAACTCCTTATGTCTTCATCAGAATTACATACTCTTACACCATGGTGTGACATAGAAGCATTCTATAGGTCTCTATATATAGGCTGTACAAATTATATACACATGTTTGAAGTAATATTGAAAACATATTACAGTGATCCTTAAATAAACAAGAACGATGCATTTTTCTGTATTTTATTTTACATTGTGACTGGGAATTGTGGGATATGGTAGTGAACTGAACATGCGTATTACAGGAAGCCTAGGCTACATGCTAAAATAAACACTGAACTTGTGAGTTTCAGATAAGTTTGCACTGTTCTCGTGCTTTTCCTGACAATGACCGTGGTCTTTGCAGAGCGTACATTTTCCAAGCTGAAACGAATTAAAAGCTCGAAGGGACCGGGTCATCTTTCTGGACTCGCCATAACGTTAATGTTACTATCGATAGAGAATGCCCTTGCGCATCCACTGGATCTTAATGATTTGATCGTAAACTTTGCACAGATGTGCCAGGAAAAAGCCCAGAAGATGCAGCTATGATGTAAGTGAGCATTTTAACTATTTAAATGATAAGGTGTTTTGTTTATTGGGTGTTTATTCGCTCCAAAGAGTAGTGTATGCATTTGTTGAGGTGCGCTGTCACCAGTTTTTTTTTTTATTTGCGGTTTTGATCTGGGCTCCTTCTGTCAAATTTATCTTGCGGTAACGGCCTACTTATGGTAGCTAGCCAGTTTTACTGGACATTGCGTTATCACATGTTGTATAGGGGGCCCGCATTGATTGTTGGCTTGTTACGCCACTGATCCTCAAATTTGTATTTTAAACGTCATCTCAATATCTTTTTTTTAAATTATACTTGTGTAATTATACTGATTTTCAGCCTCTCTTTTAAGGTTGCAGCAATACAGGCAAATCTCATTTTGTGAGATGCACAACAAACTTGTGTTAAAAATCAT
>JAGFZM010001238.1:20650-53052 GCA_017657215.1 Limnothrissa miodon
CAAGTATTTACCATATACTGAGGCAGGCTGGGAAGAATTCCTTGATACAGCAACTCAGTAGCACACATGTCAACCTCCTCTTCTCCCTATTGGAAGAAAAGGATGTATACAAATATTAGGACTGTCAAAGTGTTAACGCAACATAGCAACATGTATCAAAGTGTTAAACATGCAACCCTTCCGGCTGATGAATGGCACCTCTACCACCTGTGACGCCAATGCATCACTACTATTCAGGGTTCTTGAAGGTCTCAGTTAGTAAAATTCAAAACCTTTTTAAGACATTTTAAGACTTATGTATGAAATTTAAGACCAAGACAACACATTAATATAAATATTCAGGCAATCCCAAAAATGTATGAAATCTACTTCTACTGATATACATACAGTATAAAAAAAAATAAAAAAAAACAACACAGCTTTATTATCAAAATACCTATATGAACACAACTACATACAACCAAACCTACATTACGTCTGAAAGCATTGGACTTGCTCTCAGCTTCTTCTGCTAGTGCAGGGATTCTCAACCTTTTGCAAGCTGGGCCCCCCCAAGCAGCAACTGCTAACTGCTAGTTAGCAACTTAGCATTGTTAGCATAGCTAGCATAATTGTGGACTTGCCATAATATGTTGAGAGGAGGGGGTTGGTGTTTGAGTGTTTGGGGGGCGTTAAGGAGGGGTTGGTGTGGGGGTGTGGGAGGATATTGAGGGTTTTTTGGAGGGAGTGAAGGGGGGGTGGGGTTGGTGGCAGGTGTTTGTGGGGGGGTCTTGAGGTGGGTTTTAGGGGGTGGGAAAAGGGGGGGTTGGTGTTTGAGTGTTGGGGGGTGTTAGGGGGGGTCGTCCGTATTTCTTTAAATACATATTATTTGGACGAAAATCCAGTTGTAGCTCCTACCTTACCCAAAGACCCGTAAGATTATTTTGTTTAAGATTTATTGAGCCGCAAAGTTCAAATCTGTCAACTTCTTTCTAACTTCTAACAGCCTAATTTCTACCTGTGAGAAATCGGGTGCGAGACTGTGAGAAACTGAAATGAGGGAGAAATTGAGAATGAAATTCACGGCCAGTGCATGAGGGTTGAAAGCCTTGATCGTAGCCTACGCCAACACTATATTTCATTATTTGTGATGGGGAATTATGATGCCATAGAATAGCCTATTCACTTAGCTACACCAGCAGCCCGCAGTTTTGAACCTAGGAGTCGCTCTTTTGTTTATTTAAGCAACGTGTGTAGGCATTAAGCACCGTTTTTAGACCTTTTGAGCTTCTACTAACAAATGAGACACTTCATGACAATCCACTGATTGATTTCCAATTAATGCGCGTCACTTTCATGACTGACCTCCAGCGATCCAGTTGACGGAAAACTTTTATCCATGCTAGTCTGGAAACATGTTTGCGAATAATACTGCGTCAATACCCTCGTTTGAAGCGAATGAATGGTGCTTAGCTGTAATGCCATTCCAGATCACATTGACACAATCCTTCTCGGCCGTTTCCCCATCACAGGTTTTAGCCATTCTTTAAAAACTGGTTTGTCAATCCACGTTTGTGAGAATTTACATCTCCCCATTTCGACTAATAACAAGTGTTACCAACCAGTGTTACCAAAGATGCTTGCTTCGCTTGCCGTTGCTATGGCAGCCATTGAATTCTCCCACGCGGCTAAGTTGACGTCCTGTAAGCATCGCATAGGCTACTTTATTTTTATTTATTTATTGTATAGCAAATAGTAAATATTGCACCACTCTTATATTGAGGTGATGACTTTTTTTTTACTACCAAGTCAAATTACATTTACTACGTTTTACTACCTTTCAAGGGCCTTATTTTGAAAAATGTTTTACTACCTTTTACTTCCCCACGGCGACCCTGATTATACATGAAAATGAAGGTATACATTAAACTGTTGTCAATTTTTTTCCGATCTCAAAATGTAGCTTCACCAATTTAAAGGTGCACTATGAGATGCTGCCGGATTTTACATGTCGCACAATTTTATTTTCATCTCAAATCGAAGGCATCTCCCCTTGATCGGCTAGCTTTCTGGTCCCCGAATTACACTATGAAAAAACCTGGTCTCGAAAGAAAACACAGGGGCTGTAACTAATACTCAAACCTGAGAAGTGTATTCAAACAAACACTAGCGACAGGGGGATCTGAACTTAAACATAACAAACAACAGCCAATGAATAAGCAACAAGATGGAGTGGGAGTTGGTGAGTATCCTCTACCATCTTGTCAACGATTGTTTGGCCGTGGTTTCTTGCATTTAGGTTTGTTTGAGTGTTCGTTTGAGGATTACAGCCCGTTTTGTCTTTTGAGACTATTTTTTCCCACAATGTATTCAGGGGGCAAAAAAACAGGCCGATCAAAAAGACAAAAATGAAATTGCGCTAAAATCCTGCTGCATCTCATTGAGCACCTTTAAATGATGTCTGTGATAATGCAGCCATTCTGTTAATTACTACAGTAATTTGACATGTTATGCAAATAACTACTGTTATATGATTAAAAATGATTAAAATACCCCAGACAACGGTGCCTTCTGATACTCTTCTTCCTTTGCCACCTGAACCTCTGCTATGGAGACATACTTGTGCTGTCAAAGCAAATGAAATTTTTGACTTTACAGCTTTGCAAGTTACATACATGACATTAAGTTTCAGTGACAGAAAAGATGTAAAGGTTTTGAATGCTTATTTATTTTTTTGTGTCTTAGCTATTGCTGTAATTCAGAGGAAATAATACATTGAATAATAAAAAAAAAAAAACTTATTGTACCTGTTTCAATGTTTTGATGCTTTCATGAATGGGCCGAGGCAGACCAACTACAGTATCTATGTCACTAAAACGAAAGGGAAACAAACAAAAAGTCAGCTCAGGGATAGGTTTCAACAGCTATTATAAAACCAGACCACACTGAAAGGCAGCAGTGAAAGGGCAAGCTCTGTCTGTCTGACAGGTCTGACTGCAGGACATGTATTCAAACATACATGTACGAAATATCTGAATCGAAGAGGGAAAGGGTCCCGCCCTTTACCAGCACTGATTAGTTTAGACTTCAACATAGGTCTTCTGTGTTTTTGTCGTTATACCACAGGGAGACTGTCCACATGGAGCCCATCACTAGCGGCATGAAATAGCATGAAAATGATCCGATAAACTTTGAAATACAAATCCACTGGTTAACTGTGAATACACCTTCCTTGGTTATGACCATATAAATGCCATCCCATGTCTAATAAGAGGTTCTTGCAATTTTGCCGTTGTGGAAAAGGGCTTGTCCCCAGTCGCTCTTACAGAGCACATTTGCATACCTGCCAACCTTAAAGACTTTTTTTGAGTAGCACCTTGTATGTTCAGGTCAACCAAATCAATGTTGATGTGAAGGCCAGGTATTTTATAAATTCACTGATGTAATTACGAGTTAGTAACAAACAGTCATCACACTGTTTACAACACTTTTTTTTCTTCAAAATTTACAATTTGGTAAACATTACATGATTATTGTAATGCTCTGTTCACTGGATCTGGTACCATCAAAACCCTACAACTAATACAAAATGCTGTAGTGCGAGCACTCAATAGGACAAAAACACACACACACACACACATATAAAATTATATATATATATATATACACACACTTTTTTTTATTAAAATTTTTTATTAATACCATGGAATAATCTCCATCTGAGAGACTGAAAACCCGCCCTAGGCGGTTGAGTTAGCCCCTTGAGCCGTTGGAACTGCCCAAGGTTTCTAGAGTTTTTTTCTTGTCCCTGTTGCGCATTGGTAGTGTTGTAGTACTCAAGACCGGTCTTGAGTCCGAGACCATTTTCTGCATTCTCGGTCTCGTCTCGGACTTGACCCTTCAAAGACTCGGTCTTAACTCGGTCTGGGACCTTGTTCTTTTATGTTCACAAAAGACTCAACAATTTCCATTATTACAGATACATTTAAATAATATTCAACGTTATGTTCTACTGTACTCTCAAAATTATTACATTTTGAAAATATTATGAAGAAGCCTACTAATCTACACATACCTTTGGCAAATTTGAGTTTGCTCTGCAGCCCCTAACTGTGATTCAAAATCAGGGTGGGTCTAAGGCAGGCATGGGCAAACTAAGGCCCGGGGGCCATATACGGCCCGTTTGGCTTTTTAATCCGGCCCGCCAAACCTTTCAAAATTATATTAAATAACATTATCAAACATTATTATTTCTGCAAAGTCTGCAAACTGCTGTTAATAAATGCATTAAAAAAAAAAAAAATCCATATCCATGCTTTACTATACCTATTACTTCTAGTACTACTACTGCCTATTACTGCACACAAACACTACATCTATCTGCTGCTGGCACGGCCCCTTTGTCACATTTTATGACCCACCCCTGGTCTAAGGCGTTAATGAGAAAAGAGCGCAGTTTTGAAAAATTGGCAGATAATTATGCACATTTTATTTATGATAGAAAAAAAGTCACATGAAGAGGTTAAGTAGATCTCCCTCCCATATGAGTGCGTCATACTATACCTGTAAACAATTCCAAGTCTCGCTTAGTCTTTAGATCTTACAGTTGATTATTAATTGGGGTGATTTTAAATCATGGTAATGAAAACTGACTTAGTTTTATGGTCTTGATCTTGACTTGGTCTCTATTCCTGAAAGACTCAGTCTCGCGTCCTCAAAGACTCGGTCTCGACTGCATTTGAAAACTGATGGTCTCGGTCTCGACTCGGCCTTGACCCTTCAAAGACTCGGTCTCGTCCCCATCACATATTTTTTGATAACAAAGTTGTTCACACAGACAAAAAATAAACAAAAACATTTAAAGTAGAACATAATAACCTTAACAAATCCTAGCTGGACAACTCTGTTCTTCGATTATAACTGACTTGGCTGCAGTCTGAGAAGGTTATTTTTTTTTCTACTTTTTCTTTAAATAAATTAACAAGACAACATGATATTGTTTACCTATAGCAGTAGCCTATTGATATGTCTGTGAAGATTCTAGACCCTAGGTTGTGGTAGTCATAGTGTTCAGTTATAGGCAACTGGATTTCTTTTTGAGCTTGAAGACATTTCACTTTCCATCCAGAAAGCTTCTTCATCAGTTCCTGCTCCCGTACCATCAGACTCACTAACAGCTTTATCCACCAAGCTTTTAGGCTGTTAAAAAGGGACTAAGCAACATTTGGTTACATTCCTCTCACCGTCACAAAATCTTTTCCTTGTCTACGCAGACATGGGCTTTCACTGTTTCTTGCTGGCTCTGTCATGCTGAATCTCATTGGCTACAGTTATTGTCATCCTGATTTCTGCAGGATGCGTATGCATAGTGATTGATTGCACAGTGATTACCCCCACCTGAAGGTCTGCATTGGGATTGCATTGTAGGTGGGGCGCTGCAGCTGAACATTGCAAATGCCTGTACCTTCAAGGAATTTTGTGGTCACCGCCATCTTGAAATTAATTCACAATAAGTCGATTGACGAACAGATAGGACAGGGGAACAGATTGAAAATTATACTCTGTAGAAGTGCTTGGATTTCAGCTGAAAATATATGGTGACTGTCTACATGAGCACTAAAGCACCAACAAATGATGAAACTTAAGAGTTTGACCAAAGACATTTATAAGGTTGTAGCTCGTCAATGGACTTATCATGATTTAATTTCAAGATGGTGGCGACCGGGAAATTCTGAGATGGTACTGTCTTTATAAACTGTCTTTTTAATAAAGTACCTGTACACTTTCAAAGTTCTCATTGGCTCGTTTTAAATGTCAGGGCCCTCAGAAGTCTACCAGTGAAGTGTGGAGTAACTTTGAACCTTGATAAAGGGGTAAAAATAGCGATTTAGCTGCACAGGCAAAGCTGTGCCCCTATACACACCGCCTGGGTAACGAAGGAGTGGCTTTGTAAAAAGCATTTCAAGGTCTTGGAGTAGCCGGTCTCCAGATTTCAACCCCACAGCAAATCTTTGGAGGGAGTTAAAAGTTCTGCACTAAAACATCACTGCTCTAGAGGAGATCTGCATGGAGGAATGGCCCAAAACACAAGCAACATTGTGTGAAAACCTTATTAAGACTTACAGAAAACGTCTGACCTCTGTCATTGCAAACAAAGGGTATAACAAAGTATTAAGGAGAACACTTGTTATTGACCAAATACTTTCCACCACAATTTGCAAATAAATTCTTTAAAAAATCAGACGATGCGATTATGTGGATTTTTTTTTCTCATTTTGTCTCTCCTAGTTGAGGTTTACCTATGGCCTCTCTAATATTTTTAAGTGGGAGAACTTGCACAATCGGTGGCTGACTAAATACTTTTTTGCCCCACTGTATTTGTTAGAGGAATTAAGTTGATTCGTGTGAAGGTTCCGTTGCATTCTGCACATAATAAGAGCAAATTAGTTTCAGGAATTGTCAATGTCGCTTTTCGTCCTCAGCTTCCTGTGGCAGTTGTCGATTTTATCTTGAGCAACAATCTTGCACCTGACAAGGGCTTTTTAAAGTGCCCATAGAATGTCAAACCACATTTACCTTGTTATTGTTGAATTTAGGAAGCTTACGGTATCCAATGGACCATAGCAAAACTTCAACCGCCGTCTTCCGCCTCTTTCTACATGTAAATTTCAAGCTAGAAATGGCTGGGCTGAAAAGGCCAATCTGAAACAAGGTGTCTCTTGACATCGGCAGCACTAAGATACACCTCCTATATTTGCATGGTCCAACCAAAGATTGTTTGGAAACGTCTCTGGTCCAATCCCCTGTTGCTTCATGAATTTGCCAGGGGAGGCGGGAATTACGAATATTTTCGTTCTAAGCCTTTTAAATGAGCCTGTAAACAACGCGCTAGCAGTGCTCCTGGGTCACTTTCAGCCGCACAAATTTGCATACGCTATTATTTAGGCTTAGAGAAAAAATTATGGGTGGTGGGGGTGTTACATCCCTTTGTGGTGGTTTTTGTCTGTGTTTCATTTTTCGTGTTCTGTGGGTTTTGTCTCTTTTCTGACGGTCCCGTGGCGTAACTGCCGCTGGCCTATAAAAGAGGATGCATGCGTTGCCGTAGATGTGCACGCTCAGAGAGACTCACTTTTGCCACTTACTCTCACCACTGCAGCCACCTTTTGTCTTAAGCGCCGTGTGGGCCGGCGCCCGGCGCTTCTGCTTTGCCCATAGCCTCTCCTCTCCTCGCTATCAGGGTGAGAGCCTGAGAGGAGGCCTGAGGTTTCTGGAAGGCCCGTTTGAGGCCTTAGTATTCTTCTCTTAAATTGTTTTTTTGTTTTGTTTTTCTATTATGGTTGCTGCACTTTACCAGCTTTAATTATTTTTATTTACTATTTTTGCACAATAAATGTGTTACATTTACTAGGGGTTGCACAAACTAGTCGACATGTCGACTTCAGCAGTTAACATCGACTAGTCGCTGATCATGTGATTTTGACGCTAACATGCACACCTTGCAGAAGACAACAGGTGAGGAGGGTGGTGGGTCAGCACAGCAAAGTAGCAGTGGTACTATGTGGAAATCAATGGTCACTTGCAAAATATTCAAGTCTGTCCTCAAATACAACAAGAGCACAAGTGCTATGCACACCCAAGTGCTATGCACACAAGTGCTATGCCAAGAGGCACCTGCTAACATTAGCTGATAAACAGCCTAAATCTTCACATCAGCAGTCAATTAATGACTTCACCAAACGCCCTCCGGTCACAGGGAAAAGACGGCAGCAAATCCCTAGTTTGCTGGTGAATTTCATCGTCAAAGATATTCAACCTTTAGCTGCAGTATACAGAGAGGGTTATGCTTAACCACTTAGCCCGCAGTGTACTGCCGTCCCTCGGTTGGGGTGTGGGGTGTGGGGTGGTGGTGGTGGGATGTATTAAATCAATTTGCAGACTCCTTACTTCATGTACTATTGGTATACCATATACCAATAGAAAGCTACGAGTCTCAGGATTACAACGGTATCCACCATTCCATGTCAGACAGCGTGATGTGAGTTACAGTGAGTAATTTATGCTTATATGCCCCCCTCAAAAAATCACCTCCCCCGCCCTGCATCATTGCATTATAATCTTTGTGTACACTCATAACAATATAGTCATATGGCTTGCCTGATCTTGAAATGTCCGGAGGAATCCATAGAACATGATTGTATGTGTTATTATAGTCCAATGTTGAACGGCGAGTGTAAACCCCTACTTCTGCGCATTCCCTGTGTTCCTTTGAGTCTCACGAACACATAGAGCTATGTCACGTGTCTGTACGACCTACCAATCATGAGAAACGAAGCAAAGATGAGGAAGAGACAAACTTTTCCATTGGACATACAAGCTTTGATTGACAGCCAACAGGACCTCTTACAAGTAAGAACGAGTTGATGTACATGTTCTTGTAGCCAATGAAAAGACCTTTCCAACGAGATATGGGATGTTGTCATAGACTTTGACGGTCGTTGTTTAGCTCAATGCGCAAAAGACTCGCTTGTTTAGATTTGTAAAATACTGAGGTTAGGGGCGTGAATTATTGACGTCGCAGGAGTTTCATGAAGTTGGAGACAAGTGAAGGAGATGCGTGTCTTCCGAATAGCAAGTTTTTCATTTGAAAATCATTCAATATGTCAAAAAAAACTTGCAAAAACAAAGTATATAGCCAAGGAGGCAGCGGAGCTGTGTTGTAGGCGTTCAAGCGATGAAGACGACAAAAGAAATTGTGAAAAATCAATACTTTCTCCTATTTCAACCAAACTTTACACACAACTCCAGAAGACCTGGTGCTAGAGCCCAGTTGTGTTTCTGAGGTCATGAAGGTGACCCAAAGTCTGTTCAAAGGTGTTGGTATACGGCAGTAACAAAAAACTTTTTCCAGACTCTGTGGCCTTTTCTGAGAACCTCACATAGTTGTACTGACTGTTTTACAAAATTCTACAGGGTCTCAGCTTTCTAATGATACCAGCCATGTGCAAATTATGTGGGCATGGTGACCTCTCCAATACGTGCAGTGCGTTTTGGTCAAAATCCACGATAATGCAAGTACCATGAATTTAGCCATGGTGATATGTGAAAAGTTCCCCAAAGATCTGGGATGTACTGGACACACACTGCAGCTGGCAATAAAGTCTGGTTTAGTCTTACCTCATGTAGTGAAGGCCATTGATGCAGCACGGAGAGTTTGAGCCACTTTCGCCACTCTGCACTGGCCCCCTGCTCCTTAAAGAGAAGTTAAGAACAGCTTGGCGTTACAGCCAACAAACTCCAGTCTGACTGCCCGGTCTGGTGGAATTTCACTGTCGTCATGGTCCAGCGGCTGTTCGAACAAAGAATTGCGGTGCAATCTGTGGTTTCGGATGAAACGGTCACAAAACCGCGTCCAGAAATATGTCGCTATGAGAGCGTCACAGTGTGAGCTGGACAGCTTATTCCAGTACTGCAGCCAAGGCTACCGAAATAATGTGTGGTGAGCTGCATATGGGGTTGTCTTTCATCTATCCAGTGATTTTCAACGTGAACACCTCCCTGCGTGTTCAACCATCTGACCTTGCTTCTGTGCGCACCTTCAAGATGACGGTTCGAGAGCAGTTAGTAAAACGATTTAAGCTGGAGTCGGATGTCCTGAGGGAATCCATCCCTGTTGTGGCCTGTGTGCTTAATGCCCAGTTCAAGCATCTTCAGTTCATCCCGGAGAGTAAAAGAGAGGCCGCCCAGAGTCACCTGAATGCCCTGCTGGAGGAGGCAGAGCCACTTGCAGCAACAGGTGAGCTGAGTCATTCATTTTATTCTAGGTTAGGGTGTGCAACGTGAGGACGTGGATGATGGTGAGGGAGAAACAGTAAAGGGGGAAAAAAGCCAGACATGAGCAGGACTTTCAACAGCTTTTCGGCCTGCCCTATCAAAGTGGGAGGAGAGTGGGGAATTATTCTACCCCAGACGAAGAGGTCCGTGATTATTTGCAAACACCAAATTCCCACCATGCAGAACCCGCTGCAGTGGTGAGCCAAGAACGTGGACAGATTCCCCCGTTTGGCCAAGTTCTGCAAACATTACCTGGCTGTCCCAGTGACAAGCACACAGAGCGAGAGGATTTTTTTACTGTCTGAAAATACCATCACACGACAGCGTGCAAGCCTTCACCCAGCTCAAGTGGATGTTCTTGCATGCAAACCAGGACCGAAAAACAAAACCTGTGACAAACTGTTACTGAGCAGGGCTGTAATGATGACTAGGCTTGGAGGCTCTTGTCTGTGTGTTGTTTTCCTCCCAAATTGTTCTGAGCATTGCAGTAGCATATTTTCTTTTGCACCTATATGGGAGATGTAGCCTAACATAACGTGTAGGTCACGGAAAATTTAACAGTATTAAGAGTTGCTAGTTGTTGTTGATACTTACGCTAATAATTGCTGTTATGTGTGAATTCTGTTTATGAGCTGACCATTGTCAGTAAATAGCCTTCAAGTCAATGCAAAGAATTCCCTCCTCCCGTTTTTTTTTTATTACTGAAAAATATCAATGGCACCACCAGCGACTAATCGACGTCGACTTGACTTTCATCACATTAGTGTCGAAAAAAAATTCCAGTCATGCAACCCCTAACATTTACATGTTTCCGTTGTTGTGCATCCTTTCTGTTCACGTATTTAACCTCTAGAATGGGGGCGTAGCACTAGTTAAAACTTACCATATAGCAACTTCAACCTTTTTTTAGTACCAGTTTTTTAATAACAAACAAAGCATATGTCTTACTCCATTTACTTTTCACAGCACTGTTTACAGCCTTATGCCTGCGTGTTGATGTCCCAGACCTGGAGACTCTTCACAACAGCACATACTACTACTACTACTACTACTACTACTACTAAGGACATGTTTATGCTCCACATGCTCCACCTGTTCATTTGTCTTGTCTATCTACTGTATCTCTAGTGGTAAGGGATTAGAGTATATTCTGTCAGAACATAGTTTATGTTGTTTCTATGCACTTTTATGGTCAGTTATAGTCTGTTCTGCCCTGTATTATCTGTCTAATGCGCGCAAGGGGCAGTGAGAAAAGTAATTTCGATTCCTTTGTATGTCTAGTACATGTAAAGAAATTTACAATAAAACTGACTTGACTTGAAAAGGTTGCCCTGATGTTGAAGGGCAACTAGAATCACAGGGACCAGACCAGTTGAGAGCTGCCCAGGTGGAGAGTAGCAGCATTGCTGTTGTATTGTTCTCTCTTAACGTTTGTATTGACTTTGAACTGGCTAAGGACATTAAACACTCCATTACGATTGCGCGAAACGTTTTCAGGAGGTGATTTTGCAGTGCGCAGCAGAACTGGAACCTGTCTACAAATTGGTTAATTATAAAATTAGGCAAACTCACTAGATTTTTTTTTTTTTTACTTTTAAATGGCAATGTGTAGCTGAGCATTGACATGTTAACATGCGTAGCTGCTACACAAAATGCGTACAGGTTGGCAGGTATGTATTTGTTCGTGGTGAATCTAGATTTGTTAGCAATGCATCTAACATACCATTAACGTGCACAACAATCTGAAAAATAGGATAAATACTTACTTTCCAAGAGTATATCCAATAAATTTACTTCTGCTTGATTCCAGAAAATTTTCAATGTCCTTTTCCCTGTTGATATAAAAAGTTGCTGTGACACTGGTCAATAGTTTATGTAATAGTTGCATTTTTAAAAATTTAAATACATTACCTAAAACCATTATTACAGCATAATTTGAAGGATATTTTGCATCACTTTTTCAATTTTGTAAGTTTATATAGGCATCATAGTATGACTAAAAACATTTTTCGGATTCCTTATTATATGTATTTAAACATATACACACATTATGTATACATGATCACTGCAGAAAAGCCTTTTCCATTTACTTTCTTTTCCACTTACTCTGCAGAGATGCTTGTGGCATAAGTGGAAAAGAAAGTGTCATCACCTGACAGCGTGTCACCACTCCTTCTAACTGGATTAGGTTCAACTTAATGGGAAGGGCATAGAGGTTCTGCAACTGACCGATTCTCAAAACAGCCCTGTCTAACTTAAGTGCTTCAAGACATGCATGGCGTGTGTACCGTATTTTCCGCACTGTAACGTGCACTGCATCTTCGCATCGCATTAAGTTTGAATTCAGTGTCGTAAGCGTGTCTTTTGACAGGCGGCATTTTGGACGGCAGGTGGGGTCACACAAACTGGAATATTGGTGAAGCGCCATGTGTAGGCTATTACTCCACAACACACCTGATTACTGTAGCCTTAATGCTAGTAGTGCGGCTTTGCAGTACACCAAAGTCATTCTCAAACATTCAAATCGCTTCGAGTTCAGTATGCACAACAGAAATTACTCCAATTTTAAGGCGCACTGGATTATAAGGCGCACTGTAATTAAAAAAAAAAAAAAAAAGGCTTTTTATTGCACCCTATAGTGCAGAAAAATACGGTAAATGTGTTTGTGATTGTTGAGGAGTCAGGGTAGTGTGTTAAAAGATTTGGATGGATACTTGAGGATAGAAACTTATCATGAATCTCTCAGTTCTGGTCCAGTGACTACATGGTCTCAGTGGTTTGAACAGTGTATTATTAGGATGAGAGTCCTGTAGAATCACGTGAACTCTGCAAAAAATCTATTTCAGAAAAGTACTTTGTAGAGATGGGAGTTTTCAAATCACTGACTGTATATATGGACAGCAGACAGTAGACCAGCCATAAAAATGGAAGCACCCAAAAGTCTAACTGTCCCCTGGCGGCTGGTTACAGCACAATTCATATTCCCGCCCATTCCCATGCCCAACTAAGAGGTATTTCATTCAGGAAAAAAAAGCACCAGCGAACACCGCCAATAGAAGGACCGAATGACATTTGTTGAAAACCGTCTCCAACACTCTGGCTGACTTGAAAATGAGGTCGTATGTCAAAAAGTCTGAACAATCCCTTTAATCAATCATCATATCTTTACACAGATATGCCATAGGCTTAGAATATTCCAGTTTACTGATTAGTGGTTCCTGAGTAGTCTTGAAATGGCATACAATTGCTGCATTGTCTTCAACCACTTTAGTTTCAGTCTGCTAATCACACCTGTATCTTATTGCCAGAACATAAATGCATATCCCCGCCATTAAAAGTAGGGCCTACGGTATGCCAATGTTTGATTGTAATACCACCCCCACACTACCACAACCACAAGTTTTATTTGAGATTCACAGAAGGTTATCCATGCGAATACCTGACTTTAGGGGCCCAGGGTAGACCCTTGGGAAAAGATAATCTTTCACAAGTTGGCTGTGGGAGGGGCGGGGGCATGACCTCATCCCGCTCTAGTGAAAAACTTTCAGGCTCCAGGGTATTCTCACTGTCTTCATTATCATCTTCATCCTCACGGGCATCATCTGCTTTGTATGGATCTTTTTCATTAAAAGCATCAAGATTGTCTTGTTTGATGAGTGCCTGAAAATAAAAAGCACAGTTTATGTTTTCAATATTCATAAAGCTAAACCCGCTCTTTTTACCCTTTTAATAGACATAATAATAAACATTTTCCAGCTGGCTTATACATTGAACATTAACATTTTTTTTATTGATCCCCTCACGGACTACTAGAGGTCGCTAGTAGACCACACTGAGAAAAAACTGCTATAGTAAGAAAATGCAAACAATGTGCCTATAGCCTACACAAGAAATGGTTAGCGGCTAGCTTGTGCAACTCTATGAGAAATAACAAGCGAACCACAGACAGAGAACCACCAATACATATCTTTAGATTTAATAAATATTGAGCGATGCCCCCGTACAGAGGGGGGTTGCTGAAAGTTCACATCTGCTCTGAATGCTGATGAATAATGAAGTCGAGGCCTGCTTGCAGCAGGGCAGTGAATTTGTAAGCTACCGTTGCATTGTGGGGAATGAAGTGGCTATTGGTGCATGCAAAACAGCAGCAGCATGCGAGCCGGTTCTAATACTAATCAAATCATCCCACGAGCCATAGATAATACCTGGTGGGCCAGATCCGGCCCGCAGGCCTAGACTTTGACACATGAGCACTAAATTGTGAAAGGTTATTAAGACCCTTTAGGTTTTTGTTACTATAAGATCTATACAAAATATTATTGAAGGCAAATAAAAATGTTACTGTCTTGATATTGGGCTATGTCAGTAAAGTTGATGAAGCCTTCGGGCCCAGTCGGGTTTGGCAGGATTCTTGCAGGTTTCAGTTAGTTAAATTTAAGACCTTTTTAAGATCTTTTTAGACCATTACGTTAGAAAATGAAGAACAACATAACACATTGTTCGAAACATTCATATGAACCCAGATATTCTCAAAACATTTCATTTTTACTGATGAACAAGCTCAAGCTGGTGTTTGGCATCAGCTTTGGCATGGGACTCCAGTGCCTTTACGCCCAATGTCGCTACCTGTAGATTCTTCTTGCATATTTTGCAGCGAGCTTCATGTTTATTGCCGGGGACAGCTTGTAACCAGCTGCAAAACTCACTGTTATCGAGCCAGGTCTCGTTAAATATACACTTGCCCATGTTCTTATCAACTGTCTCTGAAAACTCTCTGATTTTTTCAGCGAACAATGCTTAAATGAACGGAGGAAATAATTTTAAGACTTGGGTCAATTAAATTTAAGACCTAGACTTGCGTTTTTTAGACTTTTTGAGGCCTAAAATTTCACTTTTTTAATTTTAGACTTTTTAAGACTTTAAGACCCCGCGGGAACCCTGGGTTTGGGCAAAGATTGGGCAAATGGGTTGTTCCCCATTTGATGCATCACCGCCACCTATAGTTGGCTTTAAATACTCCGAACATTTATTAGCCTATGACTAGATTAGATATTTTCCACCTGTTTCAAAATAGTACCCTTGATGTAATGACTAGACCATGACATTTGTAACATGTGGATTGTAGGGGTATTTTGGTAACTAAAGTCATGATGAACAATATTAAATCTTCACAAACATTGCAGAAAACAACTCCGTCAGAATTTTTAATTAAACATATTTAGTAGAGACAATATCATGTGCCCTCAGCAAGAATCGAAGCGGTGACTCACTAAACAAAATACAAACGCATCACTCATACTGCACTGCACTAATCATTTACCCATTAACCTGCTTAGGCGAGGATTATTTATAGATGTATGCCATTTTCATTATATATTTAATATAACATTATATGACAGTTATAGCCTTCAGTCATTCATTTCAGTGAATAAGGTAGATGATTGTGTGGGATTGTGTGGGATTAGTAAAAGTTGCTAACGTCGTCACACTGGCTTAAGTGAAATGAGGCTACGCTTCCATTTTATATATATATATATATATATATATATATATATATATATATGGCCTTTTTATGCCTTTATTGATAGGACAGTGGAGAGAGACAGGAAGTGAATGGGAGAGAGAGCAGGGATGGGATCCGGAAAGGACCACCTGGGGCCACGCTTCCGTTTTTGAGACGCTTTCAGCAGCGAATGTATCCAAATATTCTCTGCACGCTTCCGAAACCTCTGTAGACTTCATAGTGTCAAAGAAGCGAGCCCAACCTTGCGTTGTCCCAACTTAAATCATCCATCATGTCCGGGAAACAGTCGGAAATCAAGTGTGGGACCGTTCAAAAGTACTTTTCATTGCCGTTGTTCAATGTTAACTTATTCGGGAAACGCACCCCTGAACTAACAACAGCCAACAAATTGGCAACAAGGTGGGAGTTAATGCGTGTCCTCTGCCATCTTGTTGTTGACTGGTTGGGCGTGTTCTTTTGAGTATTACAGCCCATGTGTTGTCTTTTGAGACTGTTTTTTTCATAGTGTATTTAGGGGGCAGAAAGCTACCAGATTAAGGGGAGATGCCTACGATTTGGGATAAAAATGAAATTGCGCTGTCATCCTCCACTGTCCATGCCACTGCCTCCCTGCTGAGGGTCACCCCTGCCTTCCACTGCCTGATCCTGCATCTCTGGCTTCCTGGGCGGTCTGCCTTCAGCTTCACAGATGACCCTGACATGATTGATACAGCCTCCAACTGGCCCCTGGCTTGACTGCGCCTAATGACATGGGACTATACCTGGGATTCTAATGGGACTCCTATATTACTTATTTATACCAAAATTTTCTTGTAATGTGTATCTATTAGAATAATAGTGGACTACTCACCATCTGAGAGACTTAAAACTTTGGGCTAGCCCCTTGAGTGTCAGAACTGCTCAAGGTTTCTTCCTTTGCCATAACAAGTAAAAACAAAAAACGCTGCTAAGGAGTTTTTCCTTGCCCCTGTTGCTCATTGGGCCTCTTTTGTTAAGCGCTTTATGACATGCCTTTTGTAAAAATGCACTATATAAATAAAATTGAATTGAAATATTGTCTTTGTTAAAATAAATGTCTGCAAGCATTGCTGAAAGACAGTGTTACAGAAAAGTGACATGGTTGTTATAGATAGCCTACTTTTAGAATAAGGCCTTCCACATGTGCAAAAAGGGCCCTTTTCCCCCCTGGATCACTTGCCTTCCAAAATGTCTGCACAATGTCTGTGGGGGGTGTTTTGGTGCATCGCTTGAATCACTCTGCAATTTTAGTTAAAAATAGGTCACCAATCCTCCCAAGAACACCTCCCCCACCATGGCCACATGCAGGATTAAACCTAATAGGCCTAATTTGAACTGCGCCCATCGTTCCCACTTTACTAAACAAAAAGTAACTCAATATTTAAAAGAAAATGCTTAGTCTACTATCAAACACTTAGGTGTGCTTTCTTCTTGTCTTCCTGCGGCAAATTCTTTGATTGTAGCATTAAAGTCAAGTGTGCCTCTGTACACGCAAGTAGTTTGTTTAAAAAGCCAAAGCTTTGCACAATGCTGCTGTATGACGGAATTCTTCTGTCTAGCTCTGCCACTTACAAAAGCCTGTCAATAACAATGTTAAACATGCTCACGGAAAACTTGCGTCAGCAACTCTCTCACTGATCTCTTGCTAAACTCTGCATGTGTCTGGGACATTGAATTTTATTACATTTTAGGCCACAACAATAAAATTAGTTGGTTCTCGGATTTTTTCTGGAAAAATATGGAGCGAGCGAGCGAAATAAAAATAAAAATAAATGTTCTGATGTTAAATTAGCACATTCACAGTTAATGTTCCTTGAAGACATTTACTCATGTGTTTAGGAAAATAGATGTGGCCTAATTTATAAATTTAACTTTCACACCTCACAGCACACTTTTTGTCATGCAGGTTTTAGGCAATGTACAAATTCATAATTCTGTCATTCTATGTTATGTAAAGGTTTGACGGTTTGTCATTTATTTAAAAGTTTGTGAATCTAAGCACCAAGTAAGCTGGCTGTGGATTGATGTATGACTAAGTCTAGGCTGCTGTAGCCTACTGTCAAACTCATTTTGTCACAGGGCATTAGAACGTCAAAATCGCATTGATTCACCAGATAGCAATTAGATAGTGACTAAAACTCCGTGATCAGCGCAACGGAGATGGATATTCATCAACGTGCAGTCACGTGAATCTAGAAAAGAGACGGGTTTTTTGCATGAGAAAGAGAAGCGTGTGTGTGCGCGCGAGGATGTGAGTGTGTAGGCACATGCTATTTGCTATTAATTTATTTATTGATTGATTTTGATGGCGAAACACTTTGAATTGTTTTTTTCGCCTACTGCTTTCGGCACCGTGAGTAGCCTATAACTGCGCAAAGTTCTCATCCTCTTTAATTTCAATGCACTTGTCAAATGTTTTTCTCTTCTGATCAAATATTCTAATAATTGCAAACACTGGCCTAGCAGGATCCACCGGCATCTTTCCTCATATCATGTCTCTTGTCTCTTGCGTTCTGAAGTGAAAGGCGCGATTTGATTGGTTTTCGACGTCATGTGAACGCGGCAATGCTTTTTTTTTCAGTATTATAGCTATCAGGCTCAGCCACGGTGTTTTTTATGTTCGTGTGAGTTCGAATTCAATTTTATTTTTATTTCATTTTGCATTTTTTTCAAGCGGCGAATCCGAGAACCAACTAATTTTATTGGTGTGGCCTTATTTATGCAAAACAATAATGGGTCTTCCAAAGGTAAAACATCTTAACTTATTGACCATTGGACTGTTATCTTTCTGTACAATTTGACGAGAATCATAGCTTTAAAATAATATTTTACTACAAACACAGTCCAACGTAAAATAGTCTAACCCACAGCGATACTAAAACTAAATAACAACCTCGACAATGATAAGTTTGCATTTTGATAGATTAGGCCAACCTGCACATTTAGCCTACATAGTATATTGCGAATAGGCTTGCTAAAAATTTATTGAAATGGATTGCCCCATTAATGGATGTAGTTTTCTATGGATTTTGACGAGATTTCAAAAGAAGGCAAGAAGTGATCTAGGAAATATTTGCAGTTGGTTTCTGTGCGTGGTGTTGTTTCTCCTCACGGGGGAGGTGCTTCAAAGTGTCCCCAAAACTACTCGCGTTGTTTTCTGTCAGTGCTTGACCTGTCAGATTGCAGCTAGCCACCCTGTATTGCATAACTTGTATAACAAGTTCATGGTGTCCAGGCGTTGATTTTTCATGTGAGTTTGTGGGTCAGGTTTGTGGGTGAATTTTTTAATTGTTACCCATCAAAATGATTATCGTCATGGTCCCTAACACTTCAGTATTCATTAATTTTGCTATACCACCTTTGGCACAGGCTACATTAATGTTTGTTGGTCGCATAGGGTCCACGATTATATTGGGTGCAGTGAGAGTTATTCGTGGGCTAGCTGGTTAGCTTGCTAACATAGAGACTTAACATGTAGATGTTCTCGTAAAATTTTAAAGTAATTCTAGCATAAAACGCCATTAACTGACCGTAACCAGACAGTACAGTAGGGTAGGCTAGGCTACAGCCATTGATCTAAGTCTAAGAACGCTAGTGAAACATATGCTAACATGATGGTAGGAATGATGCTAGTACTAGTAGGTTTCATTACTATACTAACTATTATAAATCAAGCTAACAGTGGTACTCAGTGGACTCAGCTGATGTTAATTAACATGCTAATTATGCTAACATGTTAACCATGCTAACTATACTAATCATGCCAACAGTGGAACTCAGGGGACTTAGTTTGAACAAAGTTTCTAGGTTAACCGTTTCGGGACGAATTAAAGTTGTAAGAAGATAAGAATAAGACGGAAGACTGACAGATTTAATTATGGCAAGGCCACTATTGTTGTTCTTAAGTATTTTATTATTGTGGACTTGCCCTAGTGTAAATGTCACTATTGTACTTCTTAAGTTTATTATTCTTCTTCAGACCATTTTTTTGTCCGAATACTCCTCCTAGGGCTTTCGAGATACGAGACACCATTCCAACTCTGAATTTAAGCACATTGATCGAGATCAGGCCGGACATTTCAGCTTTTTGATCTCTCGTCATTTGTCCTTAATCCCTTTTTTCCTGTCGTTTTTTGCCCCATTGAAAATGAATGGTAGAATGTTGGAGTGATGATGCGATAATGCCCCTCGACTCTAGGCTGCTAGAGTAGGAGCAGCAAAAAAATATAATTAAGCTGTAACCGTTTAACCTAGAAACTAATTCAAACTTTGTTTCGTAGGTCTCTGTCCTGTAATGTAGAATATGAATTTTCAATCTTCTGTGTGTTATAGTTTTGAAATTAGATTGCATTTTCTTGCCAGAAACCTCTCTCCATCCAGCCCCCCTTTTCTAACTTTGACGTTCTTTCTCTACTTCTCTCTCTCACTCTCTCTCTCTCTCTCTCTCTCATAGGCCGTGAAACCTGTTTTCGTTTCATCTCGCTCCGACGTCTGCAAACTACACTCTTCAGCTCATAAAAAAACTGGAAAAAGCTTGTAGCTAAAAACCTGCCAATTATTTATGATGGGACATTTCATGTAGAATTAGATTATTTAGTGCGTAATAAGATTTTGGTTCGCGAGCGGTGGCACGAGTCGTCACATGATCGTGCTATACCAAACACGTAGCTCTATTTTGACAACAGCCCGGAAACATGGCGGCGTCCCTAATTTTATTCAACGGTACCGACATAGAAGAATTCTCCCAAAAGTCTTTTTAAATGGGCCAAATGAATAGTAAACAGTGTTTTATACATAACCGCCTCCAAGAAAAACAATGAGCCAACAATCTTGGCTTTCTGTTTATCAAATCCAGCTACCCTATTGGTCTTGAACGATCAAATGTTGACCGTGGTACCCCTCGCAAAGTAAAATCTTATTACGCCCTGAAGACTCTTCTTACCCTTCTTTTTTTATAGACTGAAGATTGTGTAGTTCGCAGATGTCAGACCAGAATTCAATTTCTGAAAGACTTTTCGTGGTTCACCTTGCGGCCTATAACTAATTTCGCCAGTTTTTGTGTCCAATATCATCTTGTCACTTTACACTGCTACAGTTGAAACTTGTCGGCTGGTAGTAAAAAAGGTAGTAAAAGGTAGCAAATTCTACTTAAAAGTCTCTGTATAAACTCTGTTGCTGTACAAAGTGAGGTAAAAAATTATTCTCTTAATGTAGTGATGGTATCAATCTTGAAAAAACCCAATCAATTCTCCACATCTAATAAATGCGTTCTTTGGAGGGCATGGTATATGGGGTGAGTGGTCCCAAGGATTGGAGTTTTATTCCTCATCAGCCTGCCAATCAGGTTTCGTGTGGCCGGACTTTTTTGCATGTGATTTGCATGTGTGTGTACCTTGTGTTCTCGACGAGCGCGTTTTTGCTGCTGTTCAAGAAGATCTGAGGTGGAGGCTGGTGGTGAGGCAGCTCTCATGCTCCTCACCACATGGATGCTATCCTCGGGCAAAGGGGGCAGGCCGAGCTCCTCCCTCTTAAGCACCTTTTTGTTCAATAGCTCCTCAAAGCCACCTAAGGTGAACTGGAGAGGCACAACAGAATAAAGTCATTCAATTACCTGCAACAATACAATTGAGAAGATCAATAAATTAGATGAGATCAATACATTGGAAACAGCCTAAATAACATCAAACTGCAGATGACCAAATCAAACTGTTTCCCATTTCATCAAATTGAAACAGACCAAAGAGTGTCACAAAATATCATTGACTGTACAGTTTTAAAACTGAAACACCAGTGTGCAATTTTGTTTTTGCTTTTAATCAGATAGGAAAAAATAACAGGAAATGAGTGGAAGAGAGAAAAGGTAAAGCCGAAATTACTACAGGTCAGATTAAAACCTGGGTCCCTGAATTTATGGTATGACGTTCTAACCAATTTATCTATTTTTGCACAAGTGCCATGATTTTTTCCCAACTAATGAAATCAGAAGTAGCTATGAATTAATGTATGCATCAATATTTCTAAATTCTCTAAAAGACTCCCGTTACATATTTTCAATTTAACAAATGCCCAAAATGTGTTATCAAGGGGTGCCCAACCTTATTCACATCACTGTGCACACATACAGTAAGTCAACATTAGGGCTTGGAATCGATCTAGATTTCCTGGATCGATTCGATTCCGATTCATAAGGTCACGATCTGATTCGATCCACGATTCAATCCGATATAGATCTACTTAGATATTGCTCTATATTTGACCTCTAACTGGCACAGTTTACACACTGCTTTTGTTCTCTCGAGTTCGTCTCTGTCCTCGAAACGTTTGAATCCGAAGTGATGCCATACATCAGCTTTCAGGCCAGGGGGTGATTTTAGCTGCGCAGCTTCAGCCATTGCTTCTGCCATCTTGTGTTCTTACGTTACGGGTTCGTTTTGCCGGCACCCGTTTTTATAGTGCTTCTTGCGCGGTCGAGAAAATAGTGCCTATAGCCACCTGGAAGAGATCGATCCACACATTTTTTAATCGATCTCGTATTTTTTTTAACGTGAATCGATATCGGATCGTGGATCGATCTTTTGAACCCAGCCCTAGTCAACATGATCCTCCTATTTGGAGTTATGGGCTAAGAATAGGTAACTTACCAGAATGCTTTTCCAGAGTAGCATTAACACCTTCTTCATTGGAAAATGCGGAGCATGACCACTGCAAAACTTTGTCACCATGCCAAAGAGCATCACTGACATTGGTTCATTGTTGTAAAGAGTTGAGCCTATAACACAAAGTATACATATAAAACTAAGCATGAGAAGGAAAGATCACTTTGAAATAAAGTAGCTTAAAGAACTTAAAGGAGAAATTCAGTGTAAAATGAACTCAAGGCATATTGTAAAATGGTAAGGTTGAATATTCATATGATTCAATAAAAACACTCAACACACACATATTCTAAACCAGACGACAGCCTATTATCAGGGTCTTCAAAAGGTCATGGCCAAAATTCTTGGCACCCCTGAATTTTCTTCAGAAAATCAAGTATTGCATTATCACTTGGTTTTGCTATACACATTTATTCTCTTATGTGTATTGGAACAAAAAAAAAGGAGGAAAAAAGCAAATTTGCCATAATGTCACACAAAACTCCAAAAATGGGCTGGACAAAATTACAGTCATCCTTTCAAAATTGAAGATAAATAAGATTGTTTCAAGCATGTGATTCTCCTTTAAACTCATCTGGGGCAATTAACAGGTGTGGGCAATATAAAAATGAAACCTTAAAGAAGATAAAAGGAAAGAAGTCCACTTAGGCCCTGTACACATTAAGCCGGATAGATATAAAAACGGCTATCCGTAGTTAAAACTATCCCCGTCCACATTATTGTATTCAGAATTTGCTGCTATTAAACATTCCGGTTCCAAATTTATTGTCATTGTTACGTCACTTTTGCCGGGCCAGCTCTGTTTGATTACAGCCGCGCGACAAGTTGTTACTTTACAAAGGTAAAAAGTAACATTGGCGGGACGGCATTAAAATTGTGGCAAAATGGCTCAAAGGAGAAACGTTAAAACAGGCTTCTTCTCATGGACGGACGATGAAGTTGAATTGTTCCTTCGTGTCACACTTGACTATAAAACACAAAAGGCTATGGAGAACATCGATTGGGATTCCTGCATTTATAAATTCGGGGACATTCTTCAAAGATTTATAGCGGAGTATCTATTTGCGACCGCCCGACTGGACAAGGACAAGGACTTTCCTCACAAGGTAGGTGAAAGCAGCCTTACCGACGAAGTTGAAGGCCATCCGGAGCAAATACAGGCAAGCGGTAGATACCGGCAAAAAAAAGTGGGCATGGGAGTCGTGCTATTATTCTTTGATGCCTGCGAAAAGATATGGGGAGGATCTCCAGCCACAACCACTCTCAACTCCGGTATGGAGACAAGTGACTTGGCAGATCCCGAGATTCCCAACTCAATGGTAAGTTGTCATGATCATCGCTTAAGAATGTAAGAACTCTAACTATGTTTGTCATATAATTTAAGCGCGACAGAAATCAATTGGCCCGTCAACGTTAACGTTAACTTGGGGCGAATAAAAGATCAGGCTGACAAAACCGGCGTTGACTGGCTAAGTAGCCTAAGTACTTTTTCGTTGTTCATGCCAATGATGTTGCATAGCATGGGGTTTTACCAAGGAAAAAAAGGGCCACCCATTACACAGCCTCAACAGGTGTTCTGTCATCCCTGCGCCGGCCTGCTCATTCATCTGTTAGGCCTGCCTGTGTGTGTGTACTTGTGTGTGTGCGTGTGCTAAGACAGTGACATAACAAGGTCTTTGATGCTGCAGGTAAGCGGTCCTCCTCCACCTGTCCTTACTGAGAGCCAAGAGGTCACTCAGGATGGAATGGCTCAGTCCAGTCGCCGGGACAAGCTCGCCACACATCTGCTAACCCACAAGTCTGACCGGCTGAAAAGAAAACTCACCACTGAGGAGCACATGGCTGCAATTGCCCAGGAAGAATTAAAAGTTAAAAAACGTATTTTGGACCGAATGGATGAGTCTGAAAGGGAGTTTTCAATTACTTTAGGTAGATTGACAGACAATGTAGAGAGGCTCACGTCGTCTATTGCAGAGGGTTTTGCACTCATGAGACAGACAATGTTTCAGCCACCTCCACCTAATTATGCCCAATACCACCTGAATCACTTCGGCCACATCTCAATGTCTCCAAGGCCAGCTCAGAATCCTCCCATGTCAACTCAGCAACATGGACTTAATTTTACCCAGTATTATGAGGAAGAGTGAGACTCCAGGGGACCAATTAGGCCTAATAATATTAATGACTTGGCCATCACATTGCTAGGCTAAATGTTTGAATGCACTGTTGAATCTGCTGTTAGTGCAGTTGTATGAATTGTTGAATGCATGTAGTTGAATAAATTCTTTCAAATTACATTATGCATGTTTGTTTATACAGACTTTGTAATTTTGTAAAATAATAATTTTGCACACTCAGACAAGCTTAGACTAATAAATACAATACATTTATTTTGGTTAGCTTCAGGCATAACTACCATTAATATTTGAGTGGCATATTGAACTGCTCGCAAGTTTCAAACACAACATGGAAGCAATTTCACGGATCCAAATATCTAGTTATTATATGTCTAACTCGTCGTCCCTCTGATTCATTGCACTCAGTTCGGTAGCTATTGTTCTGAGTTGGAGGCTGAAACTCTCAGTCATAACGAATAGCTGCATCAACATTTGGTTGAGCAATTGGTTCATTGGCTAACTCACAGAAATTGTGCAGCACAAAACACACAACGATGGCTAGTGGTAAATCGCCCAGATTCAAGTCCATTGCTCTTCTGAGTGCACCAAAACGGGCCTTCAAGCGGCCGAATGCGCACTCGATGACCATCCGTGCCCTGCACAGCGAAAGACCATAGTACTGCTTCTGAGGTGTCTGTCCACCACTTGCGTATTCTTTCATAAGGTAGGGCTTATGAAAGGGTATTGCTTAATTGATAGACACTGCTCCTCGTCATCCGAAAGTTCTCTCTCCACTCCTCCGGGAGTACTACCTGATTGACAAAGTTGTCCCACCAGCTACTGGTCCGGCCAGGTCTTGTCCAAAACAGTCGGTCCACATAGGGTTTGAAATGCCGCTGCACTTTCTGACCATCATTCAAGCACAACAGAGCTCGCCTTCTCCTTTGTAGCAGTTCCCTTGCACTATACAGCAGAACGATGTTTAAACGAAGACACAAGAGTAAATTATACAGAGAGAGCATCATCTGTATTTCATCTGCAATGTTTATTTTGGTTTTAGAATCTCGCGCATAAACTTTCCTCGGCGTCATGACAACCGAAAGTCACTGTACTTGAATCTATCCGTTTTCGCTGTACACACTACAACGTCAAGCCGGCGTTTTCAGATTTATCCACCTAAGTGATCGTTTTCAAAAAGCATCGTTTTCGGTGTTGGAATATGCCGTATTAGTGTGTACGGAATGGCTAACCGGATAAATAATTATGCGTATTCAAATTTATCCGGCTTAATGTGTACATGGCCTTAGTCTTTCCATTGTCTGTGTGTGTGTGCGCCATAAGCATGGACAACAGAAAGAGGAAGAGAGAACTGTGTGAGGACCTGAGGAGTAAAATTGTGGAAAAATATAAACAATCTCAAGTCCATCTCCAGAGATCTAGATTTGCCTTTGTCCACAGTGCGCATCAAAAAGTATGCAACCCATACCACTGTATCTCCCCGATCCAAAGAAGTTCCAAAGAAATGTCCAGCAGGCTGTCCAACAGGCTCAGGGAGCATCAGTGTCAGTGTGAACTATCCGTCAACGTTTAAAAGAAATGGAAAACTATAGCAAGAGACCCAGAAAGACCCCACTGCTGACACAGAGACATAAAAAAAAGCAAGACTACAGTTTCCTTGTGGACAGAGACCAAGATAGAGCTTTTTGGTAAAGCACACCAGTCTACTGTTTACTGAAAATGGAATGAGGCCTACAAAAGAAAAGAACACAATAACCACAGTCAAATATGGTGGAGGTTCAATTATGTTTTGGGGTTGTTTTACTGCCTCTGGCACTGAGTGCCTTGACTGTGTAAAAGGCATCATGAAATATGAGGATTATCAAAGGATCACTGTAGGCCAGTGTCAGAAAACTGGGTTTGTGTCTGAGATCTTGGGTCTTCCAGCAGGACAATGACCCCAAACATACTTCACAAAGAACCCAGAAATGGGTGCCAAAGCGCTGGAGAGTTCAAAATCCCATTAAACACCTATGGAGATATGTTAAAACTGCTGTAGGGAAAACGCATCCTTCCAATATGAGAAACCAGTCTCATATTCTAGTCTATCATAGCATAATCTGAAATTAGCGCTGAAATTTAAACCGGGGCTTAGCAACATTCTGTTTTTCTCTCTCACAAGCTCCCTCTAAAGACCGCTGTATAGCATTGTATTGCACTGCATTCTATTGGAGGCGGACCGCGCTGCTGAACATTGCAAGTGCTGTATCTACCGCTATTGGCCACGATGGCGCACTCTACACCGTTCGTTCGCCGTGTAATGACTAGTATGAAACAGATTAATTAAATGAAAAATGGTGCATAGTGGGCCTTTAAACGTAGCCTACGCCTACTTAATACTAAATGGTTAATAGTTCTGCATAACATTGTCATAAAGGCTGAGAATCCTTCAATAACATTCTGTTGAAATAAGTTAGCCTAGGCTACTGAAAGATGGACGTGGAAAACTTTATCATGTTGTTTGTGTTTATATACAATTTCATGGGGGGTGCGGGTCACAACAAATAGGCTAACTGAAAAAAACGGTAGCTGGCTAGGCTCAAATCTAGGCTTTTATTTATTTTTACATTTGATTCCATTCCATTCCCAGTCCTCGGTCTGGCCTCGGTTCGACCCTGCCCAACTCCAGGGCCGAGGCCATTTGAGCCCCGGCCCTGGGCCAGCCCTGAAATGGAAAGACGTCAAGCCCAAGGCTTTACCACAACTACAGAGGTTTTACCCCGTAGTGCAAATGTGCCACAAGTATTAAGTTAAGGGTGCCAATAGTTTTGTGTGACATTATGGCATTTTTTTTTACACACACATAAAGACAATAAACATGTGTATAGCAAAACAAGTGATATTGCAATACTTTTCTGTGAGAAAAAACTTGATTTTCTGAAAAATATTCAGGGGTGCCAACAATTTTGGCCATGACTGTAATGGTGGCTTGGGATAGTATGGCGAGTAAAAAAAACCTGTAATTTCTAAATATTAACAAAGCCCAGAGCAGCCAGACAATTTGTTTGGTTCTTTACATTTCAAATGAGACATTGAGAACCTTTTATTTGTCTTGGTATACTTTAAATCTGCATAAGATTCCACATTTAACCAGGATAACCAGTCCTGTGGTGGCTTTTCTATGTGATGAGGGCTCAAATGATTCAATTGAATGGAAAATCTAAGCTAAACACACTAATGTCAGGGTATCTGAATGGAAAAGGTAAAACCCAAACAATATATTTCATTACTTAAATTAAATGGTCATTCAATTTTAATAGCGGGTTTAATGTGAAAAGAGCTCCTACCAAGTTCAGTTTTGAAGGTCTCCCTAGCTGTTTTCCACTCTGCACTGTCCATTGGGTCTTCCTGCTGGATTGTTTCCACCATAAGGTACATAATGTTCAGTATTATCCTTCGCCAAAAACAGTAGGACACAACGTTAGTTAGTCAATTCACACCAAAAATACTTCAGAAAATACATTGTATAGCTGTAATTAAAAAAAAAACAAACCCCCAACAACATCTCTGAACATATATGGTGTCAGAAAATGTCAGGTCAGTAGCAGAAGTTGACAACTATCATGCATCTGACAAAACACATCCTGTCATGCGTCTGGCACAAGCATCCAGCGTCAAACAAAAGCCCAGGTAAGGAAGCTTGCTTAAACCAGAAACACACAACCATTCAAAAGTTTTGGGTCATGTGGATTTCTTTGTTTTTAGATATTGTTGTATAAATAATTAAGGACTTTGATGATGAATGATGAAATGATGAATGTGTACCTGTGACGGTGTGATCCCCACCGCACTATTTATTTATATTTTCTGTCTTTAAATATGATTCGCTTTGTTTTGTTTATCAGACTGTTACCTAGGTGCACATAGGTTCAATTTCTTTGTATTTACTTCTCATTAAATGTAGGCCTTAGTTTGTTTGTACTGCTCAGGTTTCCCCAAGAAGGGGAGGAGTTAATTGGCAAATATCTGCCTTAATTTATTGGCTGTTAGTAGCCTGATTGAGCCTGATGGGCAAAGCCATGTGATTGGCTAACTGGCTAAGCAGCTGAGCTATTTAAAGCCTCTTAGAGGGAAAGTCAGGAGCTCTTTGTTTGTTGCACAGAAGTCCTGTAACCCAAGCTGGTGTGAGCGGTGGGTTTTTTTCTCATCTGTGGAGTTTATTTAAGTTGTGTGTGACAACTCTCAGTTTTTCTCATTTGTTTTAATTTACTTTATGTGTGTTTTGTCCTTTTGAATTTTCTTACGTTTTTGTATTTAGTTTAGCACTTGGTTTCGGGTTAAATACATTTATATATATTTGTTGACCACCTTTTCGTCACTGTCTTGGCTTAACTCTCCCAACCACGAGGCTACCCTACAACAGTACCTTAGACACATGTCAATTCATGTTAATTCATTTTAGGCTAAAAGACATGGGGCATTTCAGATATCAATTTTAAAAGTAACCTTTGTACATTGTACGCAAAACAGTAAGGTTTCTCCAAACAAAGGCCCCATAAATGTTAAACAGTATCTATATACATTTATATATAAAAATAGGTAGGGTTTCTCCATTTTAGTTTGTAAAAGTGTTCTCCTTTCTCCCAAATCCCTTAAATTTTGTATGAATCTCTACTTTAACCACCTCCAAAGATTCCTGAAAATACTGAACTATGCTTGATTGACGACATTAAGAATCGTTCTTGCATCGTTCTTTTATTCTATACCGCACAAATGTGATCTACCTGCCTATATGCATTTACTGCAAAAGGAAACTTTAAATGGTAGCAAAATGTTAAATGGTGGTTTCACTCACTTATTATCACAAACTGATGATCTATGGTGGGTGGGAGGGCACAATACAACACAAATGCAAAGCATACAACACAACACGATTGAAAGAAAGACAGACAACACAAACGCAAAAGCCCACAACACAACGGAAGCTATCCAACAACGGAATCTGGTGGCAGTGATTAGGCAGCATAGGTAGCTCTGGGGTGTGTGTTCGCCTAAATCATAACAGCCTAGCTGGCTAAAACAGCAGCTAACATGTCAAACCATGTAGTTACAACACAACTGTTTCGCTGTCACATAACAACCAGTCAACAGAGGGCATGATAAATCGCAAAGAAAAGTTTTGGGAAAGGATGAGACTGCTGCAAAATGTATGCAAAACTGCTGAAACATGTTGAGCATATGTAATTGCTTATGGGATGGGATGTAATTGCTTGTAATATTTTACAAAGAGCAAACCAAGCACAAGACCATGGAAATTCCAACTGAATTGTGGCAGGTGAGGGCTGGCACTGTGGGTGACTATCTGCAACTGTGTATCTCTCATGCTCCGTACAAAGGGGTTACAAAAAATTACATCACAATAGATAGACCTTAACTGGAAGTCTTAGCAGTGATAATTAGTAGCTTGTTAAGGGAACACTTTATTTTAAGGTTCAAATGTTCAAACACCTAATTCATCATGAGCAAGAAATTTGTAAATACATGGCTAACAAATGATTGATGTTGCTTAACACATGGCTTACAAGTGACATTAGGCATGTATTAGTGGCGAACACATGCACCTTAAAATAAAGTGTTTATAAAACCATTTTAAATAGTCTGTCACTCTGAACTTGAGTTTCTTTGCTTAAACTAATGGAAACGGGGTATATACAAAAACATAGTCCATCTCAATGGGGACAGAAAATTATTTTTTTTTTTCCATTCACCCCAGTTTATATTTTTCTTTCAAAAAAATTCTTTCAATTTCCAGTCAATAGTAAGTCCATAAGGAATTACATCATAAATCCTAACTGATCTGTAAAAATGTGATGTATACAATAGACACAAAAAACCCCGTCTTATCTTAGGAAGGTCTACATTTTCTTTGATCATTTTACCTGAGGTCCGTGCTGTCTGCCAGAGAGATTGCAGGTTTTCTTACTGCACTGCTGCATGCAGCACTGTTACTGTCAAGAGAATTAGAACAACATGACTTCCTTCTTTGAACATTACATCTTTATCATCTAAAAACATAAATGTATATCAAATATAATCTACTAAATCTATTAACCACACTATCAGCTGATTTCACCCCCATTTAAAGGACAATCTCCTTACTCAATCTCCATATTAAGCAGTTCCACCAGGGCCGAAAATGTGCCCACCTCCAGCAAGAGGAAAGCATTGTAACGCATCCAGTGTTGCACCTCTGCTTCAGATGAGCACTCAGCAAATGTGCCTGTGCAAATGAGAAAAAAAAAACTGAATAGCACTAATCAACACCTGACATTAATTATTTGATATATTTATTACTAAAACAAATAGCTCAATCAGCTTTTGAATCCCATGTTTTGAATTTTATACCGATGCATTTTCCCCATTATAGAAGGGATGAGACTGCTGTTTAACAAGCTACTTCTGTTTAACAAGCCTAACAGCATAATGTAAGACATGGATTACATATAAGTACAGGTAGCTAATTTGTGGTAATGTTAGGATGAACTAAAGTAAGTTAGTCTCCAAAACGTAACGTGCCTGCTGCTTTAGTTTTGTAATGGTTGTAATAGTGGACAAAGACTGTGAACAGTCTGTGGTTGACTAAGAAAAGCTTAATTTGTCAAAAGGTGAAAATTTTAACTATTTAGTTACACATTTATCAATAATATTTTATTTATCAAAAGCAAATTCTCAGTGTCATTTGGCTTTAGAAAAGAAAACCATATTCAGATGTTTTAGGTATCAATAAAGCAAAACATTAGTGTAAAACAATTATTAAAACATTAGTTTTCAAGGCTGAGAGCCAGACCCCTTCCACAGGATGTTTTTTGCTACCTTTTTTCACTATTCTTTCCTTTTAACATATACCTTGAGCCATCACAAGTTGATACTGACCACCCCCAACTTGGCCTGTTTAGTCTCTGGGGCCAAAAAACACCCTTTGTGGAAAAATGGTAAATGGACTGCATTTATATAGCACTTTTCTACTCCTACGAGCACTCAAAGCGCTTTACAACATATGCCTCTCATTCACCCACATGCATTCATACTCCAGTGGCAGTGGCTGCCATGCAAGGTACCATCCTGCCACCGGGAGCAATTGGGGTTCAGTATCTTGCTCAAGGATGCGCCACCATCGCCCCCTAAAAAACCTTTGGTGAAATGATATAATCATAAACATTAACCACTTGCCTTGCAGTCATATTTTTAGTCATTTTGACCAGAACGCACTGCACGTATTGGAGAGGTCACCATGCCCACATAGTTTGGTCTACAAGCACATGGCTGGTATCATTGGAAAGCTGAGACCCTGTAGAATTTTGTAAAACAGTCAGTACAACGATGTGAGGTTCTCAGAAAAGGCCACAGAGTCTGGAAAAAAGTTTTTTGTTACTGCCGTATACCAACACCTTTGAACAGACAGTATTTTTAGACTTTGGGTCACCTTCATGACCTCAGAAACACAACTGGGCTCTAGCACCAGCTCTGGAGTTGTGTGTAAAGTTTGGTTGAAATAGGAGAAAGTATTGATTTTTCACAATTTCTTATGTCGTCTTCATCGCTCGAACGCCTACAACACAGCTCCGCTGCCTCCTTGGCTATATACTTTGTTTTTGCAAGTTTTTTCGACATATTGAATGATTTTCAAATTAAAAACTTGCTATTCGGAAGACACACATCTCCTTCACTTGTCTCCAACTTCATGAAACTCCTGCGACGTCAATAATTCACGCCCCTAACCTCAGTATTTTACAAATCTAAACAAGCGAGTCTTTTGCGCATTGAGCTAAACAACGACCGTAAGTCGTCTATGGCCCAATCCCATTTCACCCCTTTGCTCTACCCCTTTCCCCTACCCCTTCGTTTTGCGCGTTCACGTGTAGGGGTAGGGGTGTACCAATTTCCGTTAAGACAGAGGGGTAGGGGTAAGTGGTAGGGCTATATACCCCTCCAAACGGAGATTTTTCAGAGGCACACTCCGAACGGAGGGGTATGAGAAATCTCCCAGAATGCCTTGAATCTCCAGAAAAGTTCACAAATGTTAGTATTTTCTCCATTATTGATGGTTTAAAATGTTTGATAACCATTGTATTGTCTTAAGTTTAACGTTGTTCCAATGTGTAATGGTCCTTTTCTCCATAAAATGCACACGAAAAAAATCACTAATACAATGAGTAGTGCAACGTTATTTGTGACTTGAGGGATCGGTTGGAGCATTGAGTTGTGAACGAATTGCGAGCG